>JAWPHD010005485.1:0-162365 GCA_037043455.1 Cyrtodaria siliqua | reverse complement strand
AGCCAATGTCAAACTATTGTCTTCTCACCTGCAACAGGAAAAGAAAATATCCTTGGGCAATTATTAAAAATATCTCAAACCGAAGAACACACCTCTACTTTTTATGGTGTAAGAATCATCCTACAGTCACATGCAAGGGAGCTAACTGTGTAGTTAGACCATAACAGCATGTAAATTCTATAATTGACATCCACCTGGATATTGCTACTAGTGAACCCGGCCTTTAATGTAATAGAAAAACTCACATCCAAAATCACATCAATATAATGTTCAAGTGGTTCTGCATTGTTTTCATACCTTTTTTCTAGCAGTTCTAGCATGTTCTACTGAGTTTTCATACATTTTCCAGGTTGTTCTACTACTAGTATCTTTTCAACATTTCAGAAAACCACAGAACACAGACCCAATATGACGATGCGCTTATTATTAAGTTATTTGCATTTCAATTTGCCAATAGTTATGCTTCGTGTTTCTACATTGCATTTTTCCGAGGGGTAAGTGTCTGGTAAAGCAGATTCTAATTACAGCATGCAAGTTCAAAGGAACTATTGTTTGGGGCGCCTGTTTCAGCCAAAGGTTTTTCTGCAGTAGCTTCAGCAACTTAAATAATACGTACATCAGTTATATATCATTAGAACTGGCATATTTAGTGGTAAATAAAACTACCTTAGTTTTGAAAATCAGTTGAGAAATAAATATTTTACTACCAAAATGATTTTTTGATAGGGCTTTTCCTATGTAAATTCCTTGTTGGTGTGACAGCAGAAAATTAAAAATTTCAAATAACTTCAGTTAGCCTTCATGTTTTGCTATAAAACCTCTAGGGTATCTTAATTTGTGAATATATAACAATTTAAAACCACTTTAGGATTAAAATTCTAGAATTTTGTTCATGCAGCAGAATTTTGCATTGAAAATGCCAATCCAAAATAGCTTTAGCGCATGCAATTTTTATTTCTCAACCGATTTTGAAAAGTAAGTAAGTACTTATTTAGGTACTAGATGAATTTTGTCTGAAAAGTCCAAAAAACCTTTGGCGGAAACAAACGCCCCAAACAATAACCTGCCACATAACAGTAAAGATACACAACAAAACCATGTATCAAAACTATCCAAGTGTTCAGGTCAATCATATAATAATGTATATTTGACGATTAAAAGTATAAGTTTAATCGCGATTCTTAAAATACCCATGATTGAATATACATAAAATGAATTATGAGTTAGAAACTCTTAATTTGACGCTCCAGTTTAGATTTGACCTGTCTGGTTAAAGCCATTTATATTGAGTCTGTAGAGTTTGGATTCTCAAAATATGTAAGTTATATGATATGTACCTTGTCGTGAGTAGATTTATGAATGGTTTACATCTATTGTAAAATTTGCCTATAGATGGCGGTATAATGACTTTAGTTAAATGTGTCATGCTGTCACTCACAGACCACACTCTTACTTGAAGACACATATCCGAATATAAGCTGATGTAACTTTAGAATTGAATTGTATTTTATAGTCGCACCAACAGCTAAGGTCATATGGCGATTCCCAGCTTCCATGGGTGGAGGAAGACCCCAGGTGCCCCTCCGGGTATTTTTCATCTACCTGGGTAGAACCAACGATGTTCCGCAAGGCAGCTGGATAGCTTCCTCACAGTCATAAAGATTCCTAGGCCCCTAAGGGATCGAACCTACAGTGGTGAGGGGGCAAGTGATCTCAAGTAAGAGATTCTAACCACGCGGCCACAGAGGCCCCTGTAACTTTAGAAAATATACATTTACACTGTACATAAAATAAAATAAGACATACTTATGCCAAAATTGTCCTGTTTATTTATATTGCGCTCTTATATTACAGAGGTTTGATGCATTTGGTGTGTTTGGTCTGGGAGAGGAGTACAGCGATGCCTGTGAAGGGGGCAACTGTATGTCTCAGCTGTCATTCCAAGTGCTTATACTCATGCTTGCTAAACCGTTCCCAAAGACGTTCAAAGATCTCATAATTCCGTAAGTCACATTGTGTGTCCTTGACGTACATACGTTTGTATATACACTAAGTGAAAAACGTTCTGACTAAACCTTGCTCAAAGATGTTCAAAGATCTCATAATACCATAAGTCACATTTCGTGTCCTTGACTTACATACGTTTGTATATATATGCACTAAGTAAAAAAAGGTGTGATAAACTTTTCCCAAAGATCTCATAATACCATAAGTCACATTGCGTGTCCTTGACTTAGATGCGTTTGTATATACACTAAGTGAAAAAATGTTCTGACAACCTTTCCCAAAGATGTTCAAAGATCTCATAATACCATAAGTTACATTGCGTGTCCTTGACTTACATACGTTTGTATATACACTTTAAAGCAAAAAATGTTCTTACTAAACTGTTCTCAAAGATGTTCAAAGATCTCATAATTCCGTCAGTCAAATTGGGTGTCCTTGACTTACCTATGTTTGTATATACCCTTTAAAGCAAAAAAAAGGTTCTTACTAAACTGTTCTCAAAGATGTTCATAGTTTTCATAATACCATAAGTTACATTGCCTGTCTTGACTAACATGTTTGTACATACACAAAGTATAATTAATTTTCCTTGTAAAAGGAACGGCTTGCCTTGTTAGGTAACTATAATGAGGAGGTGGAGGAAAAAGGGGAATCTCATAGGCGAATAGAGTTTGTTATAACATATAAGTGATGCGAGTGATGGTGAGACAGGTAAAACAGAGACGTAACCTATTAATCTACTTCTTAGATCTCTGGCGGTAACAATCCTAAATATGATATGTTTGCGATACAGTGTGATCAGGGTCCTTATTGATGAGGGTGAAGGAGAGCAATCACCTAATTTTGTCATTCGATACAGATTGTGGGTAACATATAGTAGTAAATAATTAGTTTATGTACTGTTAAGATAACAACATTTTGCCAATACCAGCATTGAACAGAATATGCCTCTATCTTGTAATATCAATAACTTTGTCATCAACCTATACAATAGTGGACCCGTCCATGGTCGAAATCAATAGATTGCTTCACTGCGCATGTCTCAGTTCACTCAAAGAAGCCTTAGCTGTGGAACAGTCTATTGTATCAGCTGTGTATTTGGAAGTATCAATTTAAGCTAATCAAATCTACTTACAGGTCCGAGACCATATGTAAGCTTTTTTTAAAAGCTTCTATAGCTCCTTCTAATCTTTTTATTCTCGTTTTATTGCTATTTTTTTCTCATTGGTACGGTATGTGGCAGTTGGGGTTAAATTTAATCTCAAGGGACTTCCAGTGTTTGTTTAACCTACTCTTTAAGCTGTTTATACTGGGTGCTGTCACTACATGATTTGGCAAACTATTCCATGTGTCTACTACCCTGTTCCCAAAGGAATGCTTTCTGATTTCTAGTCTACTGTACTCTTTAAAAAGTTTGAGACTATTTCTCCTAGTTCTAGTATAGTTCGATATTTTTAATAGTTTTGTGATAACCTTGCAATTTCTTGAAAACCTGGATCATGTCTGCTCTTTTTCTTCTGTATTCTAGGGATGGGAGACCTAGGTGTATTAACCACTCTTTATATGTTAAATGAATGATATTTTTGACCAATTTTGTACATTTAAATAATAATTTTGACCTTTTTGAGATGAGGTGACCATACACTACATGCATATTCAAGGTGCGGCCTAACAATTGATTTGTATAGATGCATAAAGATGGTTTTATTATGTGAAGGTTCTGGGTATGATTCCTAAGTTCCGATTTGCTTTGTTTACTTTTGTAGTGATATGTTTATTGAATTTTAATGTATTGTCTACTATTACTCCAAGATCTTTTTCTTCTTGAATATCTGTTATGGATGTCCGTGTATTGTCTTGATCTTTTAAGAAATATGTTTCATTGATTTCTGATATTCCTATATGAAGTCTTTTGCATTTGGTTGAAATCTAGCTCCCACATTTTTGACCAGTCACACATATTATCACTGGACCTTTGGATTCTTTCATGATCTCCCGGTGTATTGACGGTTCCATATATTTTAGTGTCATCCGCAAATAGTTCGGCAACAGTTTCATTTACATCTGGCAGGTCATTAATAAATATAAGAAATAGGATCGGTCCCAGAACACTTCCTTGGGGCACAGCACTGAGGACTTTTTCCCATTTGGAAAATTTGCCATTTGAGGTATTTACTCTTTGATATCTATTATTTAGAAAGTCTTTTATCCAATCGAGCAGTTTACCTTTGGTACTGTAGCCTTCTATGGGATAGAGTGTTAAAGGCTTTTTGGAAGTCATAGAATATGACATCAGTTTCATCGCCAATCTACTATGACATCTATTTCATCGCCAATCTACATTTAGATTCTATTATTAATCTATTCTATTTCAATTTAAAACAAATATACTAATAAATACACAAAGAATGACATCTAACAAGTAAAAAAAGGTGTGATAAACTTTTCCCAAAGATTTCATAATACCATAAGTCACACTGCGTGTCCTTGACTTAGATACGTTTGTATATACACTAAGTGAAAAAAAATTCTGACTAAACCTTCCCCAAAGATGTTCAAAGATCTCATAATACCATAAGTTACATTGCGTGTCCTTGACTTACATACGTTTGTATATACACTAAGTGAAAAACATTCTGACTAAACCTTTCTCAAAGATGTTCAAAGATCTCATAATACCATTAGTCACATTGTTTGTCCTTGACTTACATATGTTTGTATATAGACTAAGTAAAAAAAGGTCCGACTAAACCTTTCCCAAAGATGTTCAAAGATTTCATTATACCATAAGTCACATTGCATGTCCTTGACTAACGTATTAAACTAAATTATATTTGTGTATACACTAAGTGAAAAATGTTCTTATTAAACCGTTTTCAAAGATGTTCAAAGATCTCAATACCATAAGTCACATTGCGTGTCCTAGACTTACATACGTTTGTATATACACTAAGTGAAAAACATTCTGACTAAACCTTTCCCAAAGATGTTCAAAGTTCTCATAGTTCCGTAAGTCACATAGGGTGTCCTTGATTTTCATACGTTTGTATATATCCTTTAAAGTGAAAAATGTTCTTACTAAACTGTTCTCAAAGATGTTCAAAGATCTCATAATACCATTAGTCACATTGCATGTCCTTGACTAACATACGTTTGTATATACACTTTAAAGCAAAAAATGTTCTTACTAAACTGTTCTCAAAGATGTTCAAAGATCTCATAATTCCGTCAGTCAAATTGGGTGTCCTTGACTTTCATATGTTTGTATATATCCTTTAAAGCGAAAAATGTTCTTACTGAACTGTTCTCAAAGATGTTCAAAGTTCTCATAATACCATAAGTCACATTGCCTGTCCTTGACTTACATACGTTTGTATATACACTAAGTAAAAAAAGGTCAGACTAAACCTTTCCCAAAGATGTTCAAAGATTTCATAATACCATCAGTCACATTGCAAGTCCTTGACTTATATATGTTTGTATATACACTTTAAAGCAAAAAATGTTCTTACTAAACTGTTCTCAAAGATGTTCAAAGATCTCATAATTCCATAAGTCACATTGCGTGTCCTTGACTAACATATACACACTAAGTGAAAAACGTTCTAACTAAACCTTTCCCAAAGATGTTCAAAGATCTCATTATTTGTAGCTCACCTCAGCTGAAGGTGAGCTATTGGAACACCCTTCATCTGTTATTGTCCGTCCATCTGTCGTCCATAA
The DNA here is from genome assembly GCA_037043455.1 of Cyrtodaria siliqua. Classification (NCBI taxonomy): domain Eukaryota; kingdom Metazoa; phylum Mollusca; class Bivalvia; order Adapedonta; family Hiatellidae; genus Cyrtodaria; species Cyrtodaria siliqua. The sequence continues at coordinate 156,635 of JAWPHD010005485.1, read as the reverse complement.
TTATCCCCACCTTTTTTCAAGAAAAAGTCTGTACATCCGTACGTCCGTGTGTAATGTTACGTAACTCCTCCTAAACGACTAGGCGTAATTCAACCAAATTTAGTGTATGACTTCCCCACATCATAACTTGCAAGAGCAATATTATTTTTGACTCCGTCCCAAGGTGCCCGCCCCAGGGGTCAAACGGTCAAATACACTAAAAATTAAAAGAATTTGAGGACGTCTTTTCCGACTACTGTTGCTAGGGAGCTATGGTATTGTTTATCATGATGTATGGCAGATACAAACTTTGGGGGTTGATTGGCATATTGCCAGGGATGTGCATGAGACTTTTTAATTTTGATGCAATGTCGAAAAACGGAGCTAGGGGAGATAATCCATGCATCTCTGACTTGCACTTCAAAAAGGTGGGGATCTGCGATGGCTTACCATCGATTGCATCTAGTTAACTTTTGCTTGAAACAACATCTCCTCAGAAACTTCTTTGTTAGTTTTGACCAAACTTCACATAGATGATTGTTTGACCCATGGTTTTAACATTTGTGTTAGGTCAATGCGACATGCAAATGGCCACCATTACTATAAAAGGTCGAAACAACTCATCTTCTTAAAAAACGCAGAACAGATTTTTTAATGATCCCCAACCCATGGACTATCAGGTTTGTTCAAATGAAGTCCCTCTGGAGTCAAACATGGTTGCATCCCTGGAGTCCTAAGGTATTGAGCTTTCATATATTGCATGTAGCATAAGTTTATGTCCTCTACCAAGTTTGCTCAAAAGGTGACCCTCTGTTCAAATCTGGCCCATGCCAGGGTCACGGTTTTCTAATTCTCTGCCGAATAATATAGGAACATTTTTAAAAAATCGTCTTTTTTGAAACTATAAGTCTTAGAGCTAAAGGTCTAATATTTTTACCAGCCTGATATTTTTACCTGTAGCATAAGCTTATGATCCTCTCCCAAGTTTCATCAATTGGTGACCCTGGTGTCGAACTGGAAACCACTCCATGAGTCACATGTTTTACATAGTGAAAAATCAAAACAAAATTCTCTTCTCAGAAACAATATGGACCTCTATTGTATGTAGCATACCTTTGTGATCCTCTAATAAGTTGTTAAACTGGTGAGCCTGGGGTCAAATCTAGCCCTTCCCCCAGTAGGTCATCAGGTGAGAACTGCCTCGTCAATTCCCAAAGTGTTCCACTATCTCAAATTCCGTAAGTTGCCTTCCCTTATAAATTTTTGTTAAGGTATCTGATACTTACTCTGCTAATCTATTCTCAAAAGTGTTTAAAGATCTCAAAATTCTTCAATTTATATTTTTAAAATGTTGTTAATCAAGGCTTTGTTGATGAAGTCTAAAGTAAACAGTTTGTACCTATTTGTATCACATAATTATCATTCAAGGAATAACGAGCTTAATTTCTGCGCATCCACCTCCAGGTAAATCATTTCATTTCTGCTCATGGTATTGGCATCCACCTCCAGGTAAATCACTTCATTTCTGCCCCTGGTATTGGCATCCACCTCCAGGTAAGTCATTTCATTTCTGCCCCTGGTATTGGCATCCAGCTCCAGGTAAATCACTTCATTTCTTCCCCTGGTATTGGCATCCACCTCCAGGTAAATCACTTCATTTCTGCCTCTGGTATTGGCATCCACCTCCAGGTAAATCACTTCTAAGTATGACACTTAAGAAATAACCATGATAAGATTTTCAATCTGGGATGGTATGTGAGTGGTTTAACTTAATTTCAGACCAGAAAACCAACCACATACCATCCTAGATTAAAAACCTTAGCATGGTTATCTCGATTCTAATGCTTTTTCATTCAAATGCTACAAATATAAAATAAAATCATACATACACACTCTTTTTTCTATGAAAACTCAAATTCACGGATGCCAGCATTTTGTTATGAGGTCATTTGTATCAACGTTATGTGATGTCACATGTTTTTCAGCCGGTAATTCGGAGGTTTTTACCGTTCACAAATTTGAGACGTAAGCCAATGGAGCAACATGTTACATAATAGTTGCATTAGAATTTGTTGTGATTAGTCTCCTAAGTTCTGTTTCATTGATTTACCGTATTATCTTTTGTTTTAAAGGTTTATTAAGTATTTATGGAGAAGCAGACCAGATTGTTGCCGTAACGTCTGCTGCAACAACCAGGTTTCTGATGAGGAGAAAAACATTGTAAAATCTGAAGATACACACAGTGTTAGAAAATCTAAATATTTCCTGGGAAAGGAGAGACTGAAACCGGACCTCGGCGATTTCACGCTTCCAGAATATACGGAGAAGATTATTATGTATGGATTCTTGATGGTAAGATGGCTGAATGATTTATGTTTCTAAATATTACTCATATCTGAATTGTGATGTGTTAATTAATGATCATTGCTATCTTTATACGTTTACATTATTTTGCGCACAATATGACATATTTATGTGTCAACGTGCCATAAAACACCATTCATTCACAAGCCCAGTAATCGACGTCATCAGCAGGTGCACGAGATGATCATCTGTAACGAAGATTTGTCTCGACTCGGTAGGTAAACAGACACACATTTCAGCTCTAATTCTCAGTCCATAAAGACATAATTGTGCCTCAAGTATCGCAATCATTGGTAAAAAGACTCGGTTAATATTCACTTCTGCTAATATTTAGCGAATTGAGAACAGAATCAAAGAAAGTTAAAAATGAAATAGCTCCTGCTGATGACGTCGATTACTGGGCTTGATTGATTCATTCATTCATTCATTCATTCGTTAGAAAGGGTGAGATTTAAGGAGTGTTTCAAGCGAAAAGGTTGAGACTTTAGGAGGGTTTCAAATGAGAAGGTGAGGTTTAAGGAGCGGTTCAATCAAAAGAGTGAGATTTTAGGAGGGTTTCAGATGAAAAGGTGAGGTTTAAGGTGGAGTTCAAATGGAAGGGGTGAGACTTTAGGAGGGTTTCAGATGAAAAGGTGAGGTTTAAGGAGGAGTTCAAATGAAAAGGGTGAGATTTAAGGAGAGTTTCAAATGAAAGGGGTGAGATTTAAGGAGGGTTTCAAATGAAACGGGTGAGATTTAAGGAGGGTTTCAAATGAAAAGGATGACATTTAAGGAGGGTTTAAAATTAAAAGGTGAGATTTAACCCATTCCATTCTGCAGTTAAATCTGATAAGTATTCCTGTAAATCTGAACATTTTTGCAGTTATGCTGCTGTAGCTAATTTCATTTTGGTGATGTTAGTAGAATGTGGTTTACCTGGTCAATTTTAAACATAAATTAACAAAACAATATATCATTATGTAAGTATTTAAATGAAAAAGTGCTGAAAAAATCTTTAAAATCCATTGAGAACCTCAGAAATTATACTGATTTTTATAAACTTGGTCAAATCCTACGGAGTCTCGGTGACCAACTGTTCCCATTGATCGTCTTCCCAAATCATATTGAAGGAATGATGGGGTATTGCACCCCATGGTCTAAATATTGTCTGAGATGGCGTGGATGGAAATTTTCCCTAACACATCCCTCCTGAAACCAAACATTTTCGTCATTTCCACAGTCATCCAAGTCAAAAGACCTTTTCTGTCTAAATTAATTTATTGTTTACCGCTTCCTCTCGCTAAAAGTTGTTCAAAACATTGTCTTCCTCATCTATAAACTAAAATTCATCATGAAATCCCACATAAATGTATCTGCTTTTGATTGGTATGTAAAATCTATCATCCATATTTACCGATTCACTCGAAAATTTTAGAAAATACACGCAAAAAATCACCGAAAAACTTATTTTTTTCCACTTCCTGAAATGTTTAAAATTCCCAGAATGTTTAGCTCTACTGGCCAAGGGCCAGCAGAGCTTATGGGATGGTGTGTTGTCCGTCTTCCGTCGTCCGTCGTCCGTTAACTTTTCTTCAAACGACTTCTCCTCAGAAACTGACTGATTTTGACCAAACTTCACATGGATGATCTTAAATGAATGCTTTTTAGATTTGTTAAAATTAGGTCAGCGCTACATCCAAGATGGCTGCCATTACCATATATGGTCGAAACCTTAAAAATCTTCTCCAGAACTGCTGGACAGATTTCAACAGGTTTTCTTTTAAAATCATCGCCAACGCCTAGACTATCAAGTTTGTTCAAATAAAGTCCCCGGGGTCAAAAATGGCCATGCCCCTGGGGTCCAAAGTTTGTATATTGAGGTTTTGCATGTTTTTCATATAGACATATAGGATTGTTTTTTAAAAAATCTTCTTCTCTGAAACCACAAGGCACAGAGCTCTCATGTATTACATGTTGCATCAGCTTATGGTCCTCTACTAAGTTTGTTCAAATGGTGACCCTGGGATCAAATTTGTCCCCACCCCGCCCCAGGGGTCACAGTTTTACATAGACTTATATAGGATTTTTTTTTTAAAAATCTTCTTCTCGGAAACTACAACAGCCAGAGGTTTGATATTTTGCATTTACTATAAGCTTATGGTCCTTTACCAAGTTTGTTCAAATGGTGACCCTCGGGTCACATTTGGCCCCGCCCCAAGGGTCACATGTTTTACATAGACATGTATAGGGAAAAACTGAAAAAAATTATTCTTCTCTGGAACCACATGGTACAGAGCTCTCATGTATTACATGTAGCATCAGCTTATGGTCCTCTACCAAGTTTGTTCAAATGGTGACCCTGGTGTCAAATTTTGACGTGCCCCACGGGTAACAGTTTTTTTATTTTTTTTTTAATATATATTTTTTTAATTTGATTTATTTTTTAATATTTTTTTTAATTTTTTTTTTTTAATTGTTTCAATTTTTTTTATTTTTTTTTATTTTATTTTTTTTATTTTTTTATTTTTTAAATTTTTGTAATTTATTTTTATTTTTATTATTTTGATTATCTTTTTAATTACTTGACACTACTTTAAAATTTCTTGTCGGCGCTACTCATCCTAAATGCCTTGTTGAATTCCGACGAAACTTGGCAGGAAGCATCGGTAAGATGTCTAGTTGTGAACATCACGCTTTTGTTCCAGTTTGCTGATTTTTGACAGAGTTATAGCCCTTTGAAATTTTTATTTTAAATTTCTTGTTGGCGCTACTCCTCTTAAACGGCTTGTTGGATTTCTACCAAATTTGGCAGGAAGCCTCAGTATGATGTCTAGTTGTGCAAAGCGTGGTATATCAATGAAATCTTGGACAATTTCGAAAACCAGCTAGATCTTGTTAGTAATAACAGAGTTATGGCCCTTGATTTGTTGAAAAATGCTATATTGTATTTTCCTTTGTTAAATCTATAGGAGAAGAGAGCTATATCTAGCTATATCTATCTAAATCTATAAGAGCTGTTTTAGCCAGTAGAGCATCCCTTTTTACATGGTTTTCAAATGAAAAGAGTGAGGAGATTTTAGGAGGTTTCAGGTGAAAAGGGTGAGATTTAAGAGGAATTTTAACTAACAAAGTAATGCATTTTCAGGTGCTTTTTTTGTCACCTGCATAGCATGGCAGACACTTAGGGATCACTTTGTCTGTCGTTTTCGTCCGTCACACTTTAACCTGCAACCTAAGGTTGGCCATAACTTGAAGTATTTGACCTATGTTCATAAAACTTCACACACATCTTCATCTTACCTAAAAAAATGTCACTGAACATGTCCAGTAACTCTGACTTCCATTTTGGCAAAGTTATGCCCCTTTTCACAAAATTTTAACCGGCAACCTAATCAAGCTCATGACTGACCATATTTGACCTATGTTCATGAAACTTCACACACATCTTCATCTTATTCTAAGAAATGTTACACATGTGCAATAACTCCGACTTTTATTTTGACAGAGTTATGCCCCTTTTCGTAAAACTTTAACCTGCGACCTAACCTGGCTCATAACTTGGCAAAATATTGACCTATGATCATAAAATGTATACATCTCCTCCTTGTCAATTCAGGCCTTCCAGATCTTGAGATAAAATCTGGATTCTCTAGATTTTTCATTCGCTCTCCAGATCTCTGGATTTAAGTGTACAATCTCCGGATTTTTCATCAAAACAAAATGTTCATGATTTAACAGCTATATTTTCAAAGTTTATCACCTATTTCCCAAATTGATCCTGTTTCGATCCCTAGTCGGAGGAGTATTTATAAGTATCGAATCAATGGCTGGCATACATACATGTACAAGTAATGCACTGACTGTGTATACAGTTAATACCTAAGGCCATAATTAGTTCCGTCAGTACCATAACAACATGTGCAATAGCAGCAATATATCTGTGGCTTCTTTAATTGGTCAACCTAACTGAAATAGTAAGTGTGAGGAACTATCAACTCTTTGTGTGTGATATCACTATAACCGCTGCTGCCGTGTACGATGATTATAATTTGTATAAGAGTTATAAAGAATTTGTATTTGCATATAGCATGCAACTGTGTAGAAAAGTAAGTGCACTTTCATGAAAAAAACAGCACTTTCATGAAAAAACAGTTGTAGAAATTAAACCCAAGTCTTTCTAATCATATTATGCAGTCACTGTCCCTAAAACAGACTATTTTTTGCACATTGAAGTGTGCTAATCTATTATTTTCTATAACTATCAAACAATGCATCATTATTAATTGCGTAAATAATTTTAATTTGCGCTTTAAAAAAAATAAGTGCAAAAATCAAGTCGCACGCTTCTAATTTCCATTTAGAAATGTTCTTAGCGCGCTTTAAATCTTAAATTTTAAAAATCTCAGGATTTTGTGTTAAAAAGATTTGGCATGCCTGTCAGTTATCCATATCAGTTTTTCATAAACTTTTTAAAAAATCTGCATCATAATTCATGAAGGATTGCACCCCTGTTTTCAAACTTTATAGATTGATTGTACTTGCTGAAATAGCACACGGCAGGTGACACAAGTGTTCTGTGGAACACCCTTCTAGTGAAAAGAAAAGAGTGAAAAGCTTTTACATGGTTTTGAAATGAAAAAAGGGTTTCAAATTATTTTTTTTATACATTTTAGGCAGTGTCATATGAAAAGAGTGAGAATTTTTGGAAATGAAAGGTTGAAACTTTAGGAGGTTTGAAATGATAAGGGTTATTTATATTGGCATCCTTATCGTCTCAAATCACTTTTCTAAAAATCAGGAGATTTTTCTCCCAGCAAGAGACTTATCAGGTATGCATATAAAGTGTTAAGAGTTGTATTATTAACTTTAATCTGAAAAGGAGCGTCTCATTGGCCAAATGATTAACGACGTTGAGTTGTAAACCTTCTCCTCTTACCGATGCGGTTTCGAATCCCACTTCGAGCTCGACCTGTTAGTGAGGAACTGTCGATTCTTACAGCTGGCGGGAGGTATACAGTACTGGTTCTACCCAGGAAAAAGTGGGTGGTCTGCCTCCAACACAAAAAATCGACCGTCATATAAGTTGCATGTGTTGAAAATGACGTAAAACACCATATAAACAAAAAATAAACAAACAATAATCTGAAAAGGGGTATAGTCCTATTTTCATGAGGACGGTATTCCTCTTATTGGCAGCTATTATGCTGGATGATCTGCAGTAAGCATTATTTTCTGTTCTTCAAATTCCAGTTGTTTGCCGCCTCCTTCCCGCTGGCACCACTACTTGCTCTATTATGGCTGGCCATAGATATACGCATCGATGCCAAACGATTATTATGGTTAAACAGAAGACCAATTGCATTCCTTGCCCAAGACATTGGTAGGTTTAGGGTTTGTGACTATACATTGCTTGCCCAAGACATTTGTAGGTTTAGGATTTGTGACTACATTCCTTGCCCAAGACATTGGTAGGTTTAGAGTTTGTGACTATTTTAGTTACATTCCTTGCCAAAGATATTGGTTGGTTTACATTTTGTCTGTGAAGAAGTTGTTACATTTCTTTTTAAAGATGATCAATAGGTTTAGAGTCAACTTGTTCTTAACATTCTTTGCACAAATTTGTTTAAAGTATAGTCTGAAAGGAAAAAACAAAGCTGGTTTTGTAAAAGCAGAAACCAGAATAGTTGGACAAATCCATAAATAGAATTGATCCTGAAAATGCTATATATAGATTATATACTGGGGGAAAAAAGTTCAGCAATTATTTTAGATGAAATAATACTGTATACAAGATATACTGACATTTTGGGACTTTCAGGCTTTACCCCCTACGTTCATTTATTGATTACGTCATTAAGATGTTCGACTGTTATTGATGTGTGTTTTATAAAATATTGTCTGTTGCATTATATATTTTCTTGATTTTACAAACAAAAATGTATTATTTCCAGGGTGCAATAAAAACTTGCTAAACTTTTTTCCTTCAGTATTGATATAGATATATTATATATTCTGTGATAAATTATAGAAATTTCCCAGTTTGAGAAAATCTATAACATATCCCTTCCTCTACTGTGCTATCTCGCCTAGTGCACAAGATAGCACAGTAGCCAAATGTTATGAACTAAACGATACACGTCACCATATTACGTCACGAATTGACGTGATGATATTACTCCGCGCTGTCGCCAAAGGAATGACAGAAGAAGGAATACTTGTGTCAAAAGACGATTGGAAAGAAATTCATCACAGAATATATATTATATAGTTTAATTAACATTTTTGTCGTGATACGGAAAATAATTCACTCGTGAGAAATATTCTCGTGCGAAAACGCACTCGTTTCTATATCGCAAGAATCTTTCTCACTCGGGAATTATTTCCCGTATCACTTCAACAATGTTAATTAAACTCTATATAATCCTTCAGTATAGATATAGATATAATATGTCTGAATCATTTGGTAAATGTAAAGACAGTAATAGTAAAGATACAAACCACAGACATATTAATGAATTTGTTATTAGGTCTGTGTACAAACTAACTATCTGGCACATGGAACTTGAGTGGATGATGCATTTATAGGTGTTTGGAAGTATAATAAAAAAATAAAATGATTGCAACCATTCAAAGGAATCAAACTTAGAAATTAAATTGTTTTATTTATAAATGTTGTAATACTACAATATTGTTAAGAAATTTGATTCAAAACTATTGTTTTTCATACAAATGTTTTTTCCTTCTATTCCTGACAAAGGAATTAATGAATTCATGTGTTTAGTAAATATACTAGTAACCTTTACATCATAAGGGTAAAATCTAAAATATTATATGGTAACCAAAGAGTAAATGAAAGTGTATCATTTGAATTCTAATATGTAACTTGTATATACAATTAATGACTAGATTTGCAACATTGCAAAATATGGTACTGGAGGAAAAAACACAAAAATATCATTATAGAACACCTCATGTGTTATGGTAACCCCAAACCACTTAGGGCTATTCCATTAAAATATACATGGGACCCCAGGAAGGCACTTTTGAAACTGAACACCCAACCCTAGATGCAAAATTGAGTTTCAGAAGAACCAAATTTCAGAAAATATGGTTCACCCATAGATGTTTATTGAATTGCCTTCCTGGGGTCCCGAGTATGTTTTAATGGAATAGCCCTTAAAGAGTTTTATACATAGACACGAAATAAACTTGTTCTATAAATTCCGAAGTTCCACTCTGTCTCTCCTGCAGGAACCTGGTATGGTATTCTCAACTTGGTGAACCTTATCGGTGTGATTTCCAACGGATTCCTAATCGCCTTTACCTCAAGTTGGGGCTCGCAGTACACCACCATCCAACAACTCTGGATCTGTATAGGTTTTGAGGTAAGTGTTGGACTGATCGCCTTTACCTCAAGTTGGGGCTCGCAGTACACCACCATCGAACAACTCTGGATCTGTATAGGATTTGAGGTAAGTGTTTGACTGATCGCCTTTGCCTCAAGTTGAGGCTCGCAGTACACCACCATCAAACTACTCTGGAACTGTATAGGATTTGAGGTAAGTCTTGGACTGATCGCCTTTGCCTCAAGTTGGGGCTCACAGTACACCACCATCGAACAACTCTGGATCTGTTTAGGATTTGAGGTGTGATGGACTAATCACTTTTACCTCAAGTTGGGGCTCGCAGTATACCACCATCGAACATCTCTGGATCTGTATAGGATTTGAGGTGTGTTGGACTGATCACCTTTACCTCACTTTGGGGCTCACACCACCATCGAACAACTCTGGATTTGTATAGGATTTGAGGTAAGTGTTGGACTGATCGCCTTTACCTCAAGTTGGGGCTCGCAGTACACCACCATCGAACAACTCTTGATTTGTATAGGATTTGAGGTAAGTATTGGACTGATCGCCTTTACCTCAAGTTGGGGCTCGCAGTACACCACCATCAAACAACTCTGGATTTGTATAGGATTTGAGGTAAGTGTTGGACTGATCGCCTTTACCTCAAGTTTGGGCTCGCAGTACACCACCATCAAACAACTCTGGATCTGTATAGGATTTGAGGTAAGTGTTGGACTGATCGCCTTTACCTCAAGTTGAGGCTCGCAGTACACCGCCATCAAACAAATCTGGACCTGTATAGGATTTGAGGTAAGTCTTGGACTGATCGCCTTTACCTCAAGTTGAGGCTCGTAGTACACCACCATCGAACAACTCTGGAACTGTATAGGATTTGAGGTAAGTATTAGACAATCACGTGTTGTCAAGTATGCTTTTTCACTATGAAGCGTTTAAACTTTGGCTATGAATTCCTGAAAAATAATGTATTGATGCCCCCACTCACCCAAACTATATTTACAACATGTGCTAAAATGCTTAATATTTACGGTAAGAACCATTTTAACAGTACCGGTAAGTCCACAACAACAAAATGTTTTGTTTCCTGTAACCCGACCAAGCCGTTTTTACCTCCTACCGATCAACTTTTTTACCCACAACTGTTGTGTTTTGGATGTATGGTGGTGAATTCATCATGGAGCAACCATGAAAGGTTTGAACTTTTGTTTTTAATTTGAAATATTAAGTATAGAATATTAAAATGTGAGAATTAAAAAAACACACTACCTACCCAATTTTTGTCCATCCCTTTTCGGGAAGAACACTTGTTTGGCCTACGTAAGAATTTCATTTAATTAACTCAGGCTTAATCTATCTTGAGGTTCTCTGTCCTTAGTAAGCATATTGTGTAGAAATAATAATAGCTTTGTGTACATTATATTATGTTTCTGTTGTTCATTTCAGCATATTGTGTAGAAATGATAGCTTTGTGTACATTATATTCTGTTTCTGTTGTTCATTTCAGCATATTGTGTAGAAATGATAGCTTTGTGTACATTATATTCTGTTTATGTTGTTCATTTCAGCATACTGTGTAGAAATAAGTTCATTTCAGCATATTGTGTAGAAATAATAGCTTTGTGTACATTATATTCTGTTTATATTGTTCCTTTCAACATACTGTGTAGAAATAATAGCTTTGTGTACAATAGTATTCTGTTTCTGTTGATCATTTCAACATGTTGTGTAGAAATAATAGCTTTGTGTGTACATTATATTCTGTTTATGTTGTTCGTTTCAGCATATCGTGTAGAAATAATAGCTTTGTGTACATTCAGCATGTTGTGTAGAAATAATAGCTTTGTGTACACTATATTCTGTTTCTGTTGTTATTTCAGCATATTGTGTAGAAATAATAGCTTTTTGAACATTATATTCTGTTTCTGTTGTTAATTTCAGCATACTGTGTAGAAATAATAACTTTGTGTACAATATATTCGTTTATGTTGTTCATTTCAGCATATTGTGTTTGCACTCAAGTTCGTTTTAGCTTACCTGATACCTGATGTTCCAAAGGATGTTCGCTTAGCAATTAGGAGGGTATGTAATAGGTCTTCATAAACATGATTGTTTCAATTAAGATAAAAATGATAAAAATACACGGGAAGCTTAAAGTGTTAAACAGAAAGCAATACCCAGCCTGCTACTATTAAGCAGTCGTTTAAATGTGTGTATCAGTGTTATCCTTATTTTCACATCATTCTGATGCATTGTGAGCCAATATCATTCTTATCCCACTTCTGTCGAACACTGGTTCCCTTTCCACATCTGTGTGACAACATTCTGTTCCCTACCCAAAAAAAGGGGGCGTCCGTGGCCGAGTGGTTAACGTCTCTGACTTGAAATCACTTGCCCCTCACCGCTGCAGGTTGGATCCCTCAGGGGCCTAGGAATCTTTATGTGAGGAAGCTATCCAGCTGGCTTGCGGAACGTCGGTGGTTCTACCCAGGTCCACCCGTGCACGAAAATTGCCCGGAGGGGCAACTGGGGTCTTCCTCCACCAATGGAAGCTGGAAAGTCGCCATATGACCTTAGCTGTTGGTGCCACTATAAAATCCAATTCAATTCAATTCCCTACCCAAATCTGCATGACCTCTGTTCCCTTCCCTGACTTTGTCCAGATAGCCTAAACAAGGTATTGATAACAACAATTAAATTAAAACTACAGTTCTATTTTCACCTGTCCCAGTATGATAATGAATACCACACACTACAGGCAGATAATTGGGGGTTGTAATATACTATCTCTATGATTACAGGAGAAGTACCAAGTGCAGCGTAAGTTTGAGGAGAAAGTCAAGCCGATAGATTACGCTGCGTTGATACCAGATAGTACCCCTGATGATAGGTGAGATGCAGTCATCTTTAATTCTTCTCAGTGTTTATATTAATTCTTTTCAGTGTGTTAAATTTTTCTCAGTGTGTTTAATTAATTCTTCTCGGTGTGTTTAATTAATTCTTCTCTGTGTGTTTATAATACTTGATTCTTCTCTGAGTCAGTGTATTTAATTCTTCTCTGTGTGTTTATAATACTTGATTCTTCTCTGAGTCAGTGTATTTAATTATTCTCAGTGTGTGTGATCATAGTTATGACTGACTATTAGCCCACCCCACTTAATTCTAAAAAGTGTTTTATATTTCAAAACTGATGCACCCCACCCCACTCACTTTCCCCTTCCCCTTTCCCACTAACCTGAAATTCTTGATCCATGGATAATACTTACTAGATAAAATATTAGATAGTTTCACTCTATATAGTTGTTCCTTATTAATTATACAATCCGTACAGTCCAGTTGCACATCTTCTTTGCTCCATTTTTTGTGTCATCTTTTTGAAGAAACACATGAAACATGCAATTCATATTGTCCATCATCTTTCGTCATCTATCCGTCGTCGTCTATCTTTGTTTGACTGTCACACTTTAACCAGCAACCTAACCTTGGCAATAACTAGGAAAGTATTTGACCTATGTTCATGAAACGTCACACACATCTTCATCTTGTCGTTACACATGTTCAATAACTCTGATTCCAATTTGGCAAAGTTATGCCCCTTTTCATAAAAATTAAACTTGCAACCTGACACAGTTAATAACTTTAAATAAGCACATGGTAGTTTAGTATTCAATCTTCAGATGACACAAATCTTTCGTTGGAAGCTCACTCTTCTAGTAGTTTTATATTCAGGAATTATTTCAATGTGGTATGCCTCCCCTAATAGAAGGCCCCCACCCCTCTCCCCACATCCCTTCCTACATTTTTAAAAAAATCAAAAAAATCAAGAGTATTATTATTTTTTATATTTTTGTAATTTTAGAAGAGCACCTTCTTGACATTTTGCATAGTGCCCAGGCCTACTACTGGGGAAATGTGCTAGCTATGTCTTTCCCCACTCTTAATAATATGTTACTGAACCTTAAAACAACAGTTCAGTTAATCTAGTATTTTTATTTTCAGCAATCTCTATGACAGGCACGTGGTAACACCTATGTTCACCTGATATGTGCAACCTACCCTTAATCGTGTTTTAAGTACCCTTTGGACCAAAGTCAATCCAAATTACAGTCGAGTCCAAACTTGCATGATTTTACTGCATTTTTCAAATGAAATGCAAAGAAATGTTTTTTAAAATGTGATTTAATTAAAGAAACTAACCCGCAAATAACGGCAAAATTACACTACAAAACCGTTTATCAAGTCTATCCAGGTGTTCAGGACATATAATAATGTATCTGTGCCAATTAAAAGTGTAGGTTTATTCACAGGTTCTTAAATTAACCGTGGTTGAATATGCCTAAAATGAATTATGAGTTGGTAACTCTTAATTCGACGCTCCAGTTTTTGGGGGTTTGACCTGTTTGGTTAAAACCGTTTTTATTGTGTCTATAGTGTTTGGATTCTCAAAATATGTAAGTTTTATATATACCTCGTCGTCAGTAGGTTTAGAAATGGTGTAGTGTTGTAAAATTTGACTGTCATTAGCGGGATAGCTACTTTAATATATATGTGTTTTTTTTATATATAATAAATATAATGGTTTCCACTACTCAAAATTTCAAATTTCTAAATCACTTCATCAAAGCGTAACATTTTGTATAGTTAAAGAATGCATCTTCTTATACTTGTTCGGTAATGATGGCCATAATTTCAGCATTTAAAAGCTCATTATTTTAATCGTACAAATTGTAACATCATGAAATGAAAGTCTATAAGTCTGCTAAAAACGTTCTGACTCGGTTAGATTTTGGACCTATTTTGTCCCAAAATGTACCTAGCCCTCGCTACTCATTATGATTTGATGAAATAAGTCTACTAGTTTGTTGTACATATATTCAATGTCTTTGTATATCTGCATGAAAATAAATCCCCAACCGCCATATTTTATTTCAAGCATATCTGTACCTTCATTTTCAGAGAACATGTAATTGTTTAAATTTCGAGCAGAGGAACTGGTAAAATTGAAGCAGTTTCAAGCGCACACCAGCCCTTTCTTTAAAAAAGTCATGGAGACTGGTGGATTGTTAGTTTGAATGGTGTTTTACTTCATTTTTTTAACACATGATAGTCAAAAACAAAATTGTGGTAGAGGCCGACTACCCCATTTTTCCTGGGAGAACCAGTACTGTATACCTTGTGCCGTCGGTAAGATCGACACTTTCTCACTTGACAAGTTGAAGTCGAGCTCCCAGTGGGAGTCAAACCAGCAGCGGTGAGAGGCGAGAAAGTTTTACATGCGGCGTCTTTATTATCCCGGCAACAGAGTCTTGGAAAACCAGCATGTGTTTCTCAATAACAGTCGAAGAAATTAGGATTTATGTTCACTAGCCCTAATTATTATATAATCATTTGGACTATTACAACTTTTATAAGCCTGACTATATAAAATTTCTAGGTTTTTACTAGCCCGAATTGATATTTACTAGATTTTCACCTTCGGGCTAGTGCTAATTTCGACCACTGCAATAACAAATGGTAGCATGTATTGGCATTAAAGTATAGACCATTGTCCACAATGGGCTCAGCATTCTCAAATCACATTGAATGCATGGCTGAACATAATCTCTTTGATTGCCCCAAATTATTTCATACCTTTATGATATATTAAGTAAAAAAGCATTCATTAATTTATAGCTTTATTACTGTTAAATATCATGATGACCTTGCTTGCTTTCATTATATATGATTTATACCATTTTACGTTTTGTACTATTCGTATACTGCACATGTATAATATTACTGCACATGTGTAATATTATAAATGTATAAATGTTTGTTTTCTAGTTTCAATTAAAGTTGAGAATCCTTGGTAGTTCAGTGGATGAAGCGTTGCACTTTAAAGCTGCAGACCTCTGTGACACATAGGTTCACTCCCTGGTGACGTCATTTGTGATGGGGAAACTTCGTCCTTAATTTCACCTCTCTCTGTGGTCGCTGTCCCGATACGACCTTAAAAATGTTAAAGGGACACATGGCAATCTTGAAGTATTGATCAAGCTTTAAAATGAGCACCTTCGTTAATTATACCCCAGCATACGAAGTTTAGAGGGGTAAACTGGTATTAGTTTGTTCGTCAGTCTCTAGACACACCTTTTTCAGCTCTGTAACTCCTCTCCTTCTGATGGCAAATCTCAAGAAACTTTATGCCTGGTGAGAGGATGACCCTATTGATTTTGAGATTAGTAGGTCAAAGATCAAGGTCATCCGACCCGATCATAAAAATCCTCTCCCCACTGCAGCAAATCTCATGAAACTTTATGGGTGTACTGCCTGTCATGAGATGATGTTCCCTGTTGATTTAGAGGTCAGTAGGTCAAGGTCGCCATGACCCAGTCATGAACATTATTGTCTGGTCTGTAACTCCCCCATTCTGAAGAAAATCTCATGAAACCTTGTGGGTTGACTGCCCTTGGTGATCGGCTGACACCTATTGATTTTGAGGTCAACAGTGAAGGTCATTATGACCTGATCATGAAAATCCTTTCCACTCTGTACCTCCTCTCCTCCTCTATGAGAACTAACATACATCAAAAATGTTCCATTTTATGTGGATTATATTTAAGAAATCATTTCCGGTGAATTATCGTGTAGTATATCACGGTTTGGAGGTAACATGCAAACAATAATTTCACGAGCCCAAACAATAATTTCATGAGCCCGAAGAATTATTGTTTACAATTGAACGACAAACCGTGATATATTACAAGATAATTCACCATAAACGATGTTCTATTTCTATTCTAATACCCCTAAAATGTGAAAATAACGCACACATCTGAAATCTTTCACATTGCTTTGCTTACTCTCTTAACGTTGCAAACGTTACAGTGATATCTTTCGCATTGCCGTGCTTATTCTCCTAACATTGCAAACGTTACAGTGATATATCGTTGAATATAACAAGATATTTTAAACTAGGCTATATAGTGCGGGTGTATTAGAATATTTGAAAAATTAAATCAATGTTATTTAGTAAGTTTTTTGTGAATGTAGATTTAATTTTGATGATCATATTTATATTTCTGTACCAGGTTGCATTGAACTGTTACATGTTTTGAATCTATGAAAAATCTTTTTTTTGTGGGGGTGGGTGGTGAAAAAGGCATGATTTTTTATTATTTCCTGCACAGGTTATTCTTTTACACATTTTCTGATTGAATGACTCGATAAAATCATAATGATTAAAACAAAAACTGAACTGAGCAGGTAGAGACATCAGATGGATCTACACTTATACTTCATTATTCCTTCTCCAATTACAGGGTGTTTGATGACTCCGCAAACTATGGAGATTTTGAGCCTGACGACCCGGAACCCCCTAAAATGCCTTCAGCGGAGCTCGCAACATTGGAAGAGGAAGAAGATGCCATGGCTGAAGAACCCATAGACTCTTTGTAAGCGTCCATCTTAGATTTATCTTAATTGATTGGTTTATGTTTAAATTACTTTTCTTATTGCTGTTACATTATCACCCCTATGGGTATAGCCTCAAAAGTTCCACAACTGAGCCCTTACAAGCTGGACTTTTTCGAGGAAAAAAACAAGCTATTGCCATCATTGTCGTCTGCATCTGCTCCCGGGTTAAAGTTTGTATGTATTCTTGTATCTCCAAAACTATGTTCCATAATGGATTGAAACTTCACACATGTCGTCAGCATCATTAGACAACATTTTACAGCCAGGTTCTATATCTCATTCTTTTATATTATTAAAATTACGTCCCCTTTTATACTTACAAAATTTGGTTAACATGCAATAATTCTATTACAAAGAAGCAAAAATATGCCCTTCAGCATAGTTTCCCAATAAATAAACAAGGCCTTGAAAGGCAATTAAAGTATGTTGATTGAGAATCATAGACTAAAAGGTGTCTGTTGGAACATTTGGACGTTTCAGTAGCATAATCAGCCGGTTGATGTCATAAAAGTAATTGAATTGATCTTAAAACAATAAATAATTTAAAAACATTAAATTGTGTCTTGATGTTTTTAGACATGAAATGTTGTGGCAGCAATAGGGTAACTTTTCATTAAATCTGTCAAATAATAATATTACTAATACAACAATAGTTGACCATCTGCATTATGATATCACTATAGTTTATTGGTACTATCCGAGTTTTGCATTTTTAAGATTGAAACTCTATCTTTGTATTACTCTCTTCTTTTTATACACCCAAAGGGACGTATTATGTCACGACGTTGTCCCTCCATCTGCCCATCTGTCCGTCCGTTAGCTGACAACTGACTGTGGCTTATAACTTTCAAATTATAAAATCTACAATAATGAATCTGTACACCACTTCAGCATGATCTGAACAAGGCCTTTAACTCTCTAGTTCATTTTTTAGCTCTACTGGCCAGGGGCCAGCAGAGCTTATGGGATGGTGTGTTGTCCGTCTTCCGTCGTCTGTCGTCCGTCGTCCGTCGTCCGTCGTCCGTCCGTTGTCCGTCGTCCGTTAACTTTTCTTCAAACGACTTCTCCTCAGAAACCGCTTGGCTAATTTTGACCAAACTTCACATGGATGATCCTTAGATGAATGCTTTTTAGATTTGTTAAAATTAGGTCAGCGCTACATCCAAGATGGCTGCCATTACCATATATGGTCGAAACCTTAAAAAATCTTCTTCTCCAGAACCGCTGGACAGATTTCAACAGTTTTTCTTTTAAAATGATCGCCAACGGCTAGACTATCAAGATTGTTCAAATAAAGTCCCCGGGGTCAAAAATGGCCGTGCCCCGGGGGTCCAAAGTTTGTATATTGAGGTTTTGCATGTTTTTCATACAGACATATAGGAAAAAACTTTAAAAAATCTTCTTCTCTGAAACCACAAGGCACAGAGCACTCATGTATTACATGTAGCATCAGCTTATGGTCCTCTACTAAGTTTGTTCAAATGGTGACCCTGGGGTCAAATTTGTCCCCGCCCCGGGGGTCACAGTTTTACATAGACTTATATAGGATTTTTTTTTTTAAATCTTCTTCTCGGAAACTACAACAGCCAGAGGTTTGATATTTTGCATTTACTATAAGCTTATGGTCCTTTACCAAGTTTGTTCAAATGGTGACCTTAGGGTCACATTTGGCCCCGCCCCAAGGGTCACATGTTTTACATAGACATGTATAGGGAATTCTTCAAACGACTTCTCGTCAGAAACCACTTGGCTAATTTTGACCAAACTTCAAATGGATGATCCTTAGATGAATGCTTTTTAGATTTGTTAAAATTAGGTCAGCGCTACATCCAAGATGGCTGCCATTACCATATATGGTCGAAACCTTAAAAAATCTTCTTCCCCAGAACCGCTTGACAGATTTCAACAGTTTTTCTTTTAAAATGATCGTCAACGCCTAGACTATCAAGTTTGTTCAAATAAAGTCCCCGGGGTCAAAAATGGCCGTGCCTCGGGGGTCCAAAGTTTGTATATTGAGGTTTTGCATGTTTTTCATATAGACATATAGGAAAAAAGTTTAAAAAATCTTCTCTGAAACCACAAGGCACAGAGCTCTCATGTATTACATGTAGCATCAGCTTATGGTCCTCTACTAAGTTTGTTCAAATGGTGACCCTGGGGTCAAATTTTTCCCCGCCCCGAGGGTCACAGTTTTACATAGACTTATATAGGATTTTTTTTTTAAAAATCTTCTTCTCGGAAACTACAAGAGCCAGAGGTTTGATATTTTACAATTATTATAAGCTTATGGTCCTTTACCAAGTTTGTTCAAATGGTGACCCTGGGGTCACATTTGGTCACGCCCCAAGGGTCACATGTTTTACATAGACATGTATAGGGAAAAACTTAAAATCTTCTTCTCTGAAACTGCAAGAGCCAGAGGTTTAATATTTTGCTGTTGCTATAAGCTTATGGTCCTTTACCAATTTTGTTCAAATGCTGACCCTGGGGTCACATCTGGCCCTGCCCCGGGGGTCACAGTTTTACATCAATGCTTGTTTTAAATTTTTTAATTTCTTTATTTTTTATTTTTTTATTTTCTTTTTTTTTTATTATTTTTTTTTAAATTATTTTTTTTTTAAATTATTTTTTTTAATTTTTTTTATTTTATATATTTTTATTTATTTTTATTTTTTTTTAATTTTTTTTTTTTAATTTTTTTTTTTTTTTTTTTTATATTTTTATTTTCTCTACTAGCCAACTTGGAAAACCAGCCAGATCGGACCAGTAATCACAGTGTTACTGCTCTTGATATAGTTAAAAATGCTATAGTTTGCCTCTTTAAGACGATAGTCACTCGCTTCATTGATGTCATAAGAGCCATATTAGCCAGTAGAGCGTCCACAGGCCCTCTTGGGCCTCTTGTTTAATTATTCCCCTTTGCAAAAGATTTGACCTGGAACTTAACTTTACCTTTTACAAGTGTGGTTATGGTTTATAACGTTCGAAGTATTTGGTGTGCAACAATGAAACTAAGCACACATCTTCTGCATGATCCATTGAATACATATGAAAAAGGCCTATAACTCTTGGAGTAATATTTTTAAATTTATTTTCTTTTGAAAATGCTTTGAACATAGCCTTGGCAATAGCTTTCAAAGTATAAGGTCTACAACAATGAAACGACAGGCGTATATGCCCCACCAGGCAGTGCTCTTGTTCTCACTTACCATTCTTGACCTGATTGTGCCAAGCACCCTGTCATAGTTATTAAAGTCAAGGTGGGGAATTTGTGGGATACATATGTATGCATGTAAACTCCTTCTATGGAACGTCCATGTGTGTTGTTAGACTAGTAAATGTATGAACTTACACTTTTTATTATGATCGTATACCTTTGCATTTTTCATAGTGAATGATTTTAAATGTCTAGATAACAAATAGTGGCATGTGTGTTTTATTTCTCTAGTGATGTATTTATCTCCGAACAATTTAGTCTTGTTGTACCTTCTGTGATAAAAATAACAATCGTGTTTTGTTTTACCTTATGTGACAAAGCTAACAATTATGTCTGTTTTACCTTCTATGACAAAATTAAGTAATTGCTTTAAAATTCTTTTTTTTGACTCTTTCTCATAATAATTAAATGTTGAAAGAGGTTAGTATTGTTTAGCTGACATGTTTTCAATTTATCATTTAGCACTTACACGCTTTAAATACATCTACATGACAGCAACGTCTTCAAATCAAAAGCAAGTCAGTATTAATGACATGTGACCTACGTTGTCAATTCAGTTCATTCTTTCATACAATAACTGCCATAACAGCTTTCAAACTTAAAACACATACTACTTATTTGCATCTACACTATAGAAACATGTTCAAACCATAAGTAGGTCAGTGTGAATGACCTTGACCTATTTTTCATACTCTGTTAATGCAGTTGGTTAATGCAGTTGGTTTCTCGCACACAAACAGTCATTCACAAGGTTCATACAGCCTTAAAAAGTCCTTAAATTTCGGAAGTAGCCTTTAAAAGTCCTTAAATCCACTCCAGCCTTAAAAAGTCCTTAAATCCTGACAACTTGTCATTAAGGGTCCTTGAATTTCATAATCGGTCGATTTAAAAAAAATTGGCAAAAAAAACAAAAAACGCCGAGATTTTAATCATTGCCGGTAATAAAATAACAGTTAACCGTGCCTTTAAAATGGGTTATTAGGGCCGTAAAAGTCCTTAAATTTCATAATGATAATTCTGTATGAACCATGATACAGCTTTCAAACTTCAAACACACCAACATCTACAGGACAGCAGTATGTTTTTACTAAAAGAGGGTCAGTGAGAATGACCTTGACCTACTAACACACTTTATTGACCTTTGTGACTGACAGTGCTAAAGGGGGCAACCGTATTAATTTAATAGTTCCTAAGTTTTCTGAGTAACCCTAAATCAAAATCACCTTATACTTAACATGCTTAAGATCACTAACCTCTGTCATGTCTTGCAGATATAGTGGTGTAAATATGTTGAAAGAGGTGGCTGAATCCCTAGATGCAATACCCAGGTATAGGTCAGATGGTGTGCATGAGAATCATGCACTAGAATGAGACATGCTTGTCTAGAACTTTTTGTAAAGCTTGATTAATCACATTGGCATGTGTGTTTTTTGTGCTGTTCATTGACCTTATTTGAGTATAACCTTGACATATTTACACACTTTATTGATTTGTTTATGTAACTGACTGTGCTATATGAGTGGCATCCATACCCAGTGGACACAATACCGATTTCAAATTTGAAATGGTAAAATTGTTATATATAGGTTACTAACACCTATCATTTCTTGCAGATATAGTACTGTAAATATGTGGTATGAGACGGGTTCACCCCATGATCCGATACCTGAACCAAGGTATAAGTTAGACGGCGCGCATGAGGATCTTGCGCTAGAATGAGGCATGCTTGTCTAGAACTCTTACTAAAGCTTCATTAATCACCTTTGCATGTGAATGTTTGAGCTGAGGACACAGTGTTTTTTTCATATATAATGGACTGTTCTTTCTTTGAATTAAGACCATTCCCTTTATGTGACATTGGGGGAAATGGCTGATCAGCAGCCTTACATTGTAAACCCTGATCAGCCTGCGAGTTACTCAAAGGCTATTATAGTCGTGCTTAGCAAGTCAAGGGTTAAATTTTTCACAGTTTTTATGTCACCTGTCGAAATCATGCCTGTCATTGTTATGTTATATTGATTCATTAAAAAAAGGTTCTCGGAAATTGCTAAACTCAGGAAGATAAGCTAGAGCAGTCGACAAAGAACAGTAGATACATTTGGCAGCAGACATAGTTAGATTGAGCAATACAATATTGAACAATAACTCATACGTTCAGCTTATTTGTCTTCCACATTTTTTGTCAAATTCTACTCTGGACACATTTACAAATGGCCATAAATAGTTGTTAAATACTACCAGCCATGATCCAGATGGTGGTGGGAAAACGAAGGTTATCATGTAGCATTTTCATCATGCTACAAGACTTTCTTCAAAAAAGCTTTAGTTGGGGGGTTCAAATCAAACATTTGTATAACCCTTATACGTCTCACACCACAATTAATTTTCCATAGGGTCCCATTGTAATGTTTTTGTTCGTGGCATAGAGATAAAAAAGATTTTGCAACATGTATTTATGCTTAAATTCTTCATTGATCCAATATCTGCATGCTATTAACTTTTAACGAATATTTACCAGATTGAACTTTTTTTAATTTCATGTTTGCGTGACACCTATCAAAATTGAGACAAAAATACAACCCCGTGGAGATTAGACCCATGATGTGTAAAATGAGGCAGAATTAGCTAGAAATCTTATATCAACATGCATTTTTCTGGGATCTCTTCCTAAAATGCTGTAGATTTAGAACCTGGTAAAGATGAATCAGTGTATCCTGTAAAATGTAGAAAAGCGAACTTGTTTTTTTTTATCTACCTCCTTCATCTGTAAGGCAGGAGTATTCAAGGGAGATAATAGTGGTGTGAGTCCTATAGGACAAAAATTAAAAACAAGCAATGGCAGGCTAATTTAAGGAGTCATGTGTTGAGAATAACTGCAGTCACTCGAACATTTAGATTAAATACACAATTTGATTGGGTTATTGGATGAACTGTTTATTCTTGAATGAACTGTACAAAGAACTACTTTCAGGAAACTTGTATATTCTATAAATAGAAGTTACCACATTTTGTGTATTCATCAGCCATTCTTGGGAAACAAAAATAACAAAAAAATGTAAAAAAAATAATTTTATTATAGTGATTAAATAAAGATGTTTTTAAAGGATAGTTGCCGTTACAAGGATTTAAT
This sequence comes from Cyrtodaria siliqua, assembly GCA_037043455.1. Classification (NCBI taxonomy): domain Eukaryota; kingdom Metazoa; phylum Mollusca; class Bivalvia; order Adapedonta; family Hiatellidae; genus Cyrtodaria; species Cyrtodaria siliqua. Next base: position 133,147 of record JAWPHD010005485.1, on the reverse strand, counting down.
GTATTTTATTTTTATCTACATTCAGTTGAAAATGACTGCAGTTGCCTTATCACACAGCTTTACATAATGCTGGAAAGGCATTATTTGGTGTGAAATAAGGCAATTGCAGTTAATTTCCGATGAACCCAGATACAGATACATTAAACTCTTAAAGCTACTATAGCTGTATGTAAGGCTAGTAGAAATGTACCTAAACCCTTAAAGCTACTATAGCTGTAAGTAAGGCTAGTGGAAATGTACCTAAACCCTTAAGTTAACAATATTCTGATGTGTAACCTGCCAAAATGTACAATATTTCTATTAGTGCTAATGAATATGTTTTTTTTTTATCCCAGAAAACTCACCATTAATGGTTTATTCATCAGCTTGTCTATCTGTCGACTACTGAACATTTCTGTACTACACTCAACCAAATTGTACAAGCTTGATTAATGGAGGCGGGATAATATATTTTTGTCTTTGCTGCTGAAGGCAACAAGCTCTGATATACTATTGTGGTTTTATTTTAGTATGGAATGAGTGTTGTTGTTTTTCATTTGAATTACATTTTAATTAATGTAAAAAATTAGTCATGATATGTGCATGTTAGATACTTTTTAAATTGAAATTGACAAGCCTTGCTATCATCATTGTCAAGGCCTAGCTTAATAAACTTGATCTAGAAGATGCTTACTTGTGTATGGATATATTACAGCAATCTTACATTACAAAGTAGATATTTTTATCAAAACATATTTTTTACCATTTACCATTGAATCGTAAAACAGTTTATTTTGTTTTGAAGGTTGAAACATTTTAAATTAAATTTTGTTATATTCTTGTTACACAATTCTTTGTCATTTAATTTTAAGGAATTCAAGTACACAAACAATTCCATTGACATGTTATACAAACAGAGCTATTGCTATGAGCTAATCTATTTTTCAGACATATTATTCACACATGGTATATAACGATATAACACTGTGGTTTAACTATAAATATATACTGTGTTCATACTTTTGTCAAAATTAAACATTTTCAAACTTAATAGCCATTGAATGTGGCATTATAGTTATGTAAGGTTTAATTCACATATTCATTTTTTTTATCTTAAATGATTTCCATATTCAACTTCCATGTTTTTATAACTTCTGTTGAATATTTGCAGTATTCCTGATAGGTAAGTGATGAAGTTAAAGCTACCTGCATAAAGGCATACACTTGACATAACATCTAGATTTTAGCTAATTATCGTATATCAGTATTGCTGAAGAGCTAAGACTGCCAGTCTAAGATTGTACGCTTGGTGATTTGCTTTACATTAATATAGAGAACATAAGTCATAAACAGTTCTGTATGGTGTTTTACGTCATTTTCAACACATGTAAGGTTATATATGACGGTCGATTTTTTGTGGTGGAGGCAGACCACCAACTTTTCCTGGTTAGAACCAGTACTGCACACCTCCCGCCATTCGTAAGAATTGACACTTCCTCACAAGTCGAGCTCCCAGTGGGATTCGAACCTGCAGCGGTGAGAAGCGAATGTTTACAACGCAACATCGTTAACCCTTTGGCCACATAGATGCTTAAGTCATAAACAGAAAATGCATAGCTACTATACTCGGTAAAAAAAGTTTTGGACCAGTGTATATAAAGTCATATAAAAATAAAAGTAGATGACAGAATTTAAGTATCTGTTTTTAGTAACCAAGGTCTACCCTACCCGGTTAATTTGGTACCAGAAACATTAAATTCCAAACAAGATTTGATTTTAAAAAATTATCGCGAACACACAGTGGGTCTGTAAAAAATGTTGCAAAGTCCATAAAAAGTAATAGTTACACCCATTCAAGTAACCAATAAAAAGATTATTATTCTTTTGCAAACTTTCATTGTAAATGATAATTATTGTTGATTGTTGATCTATTGTCAATTATCAACTGAGATAATAAGGGTTATGATTGAATGTCATGGTTCAGCGATCATTGTACTGGTTCGAACACTGCCCTCGTCAAAAAGTTTTTTACCGAGTATATAATCAGTTTACATAAAAGAAGTTAGCAGTAATCATAACAAATCTATAGATTGAGATAAACCGTAGAGTAGAAATGGGATAATCAAGAAATGTATTAAGAGAACAAGTAATATAGAGGAACTATGGACACAGACAAAACAAGCAATAGTAAAACTATGTAAAACAATGTTTAAATAGAAGCAGGTGCAATCAGAAAATGAATAAAGAGAAAACAAGAGATAATTGGAAAAGGCAGTGCAAGAAGAGAAGACAAGAACTCATACATGCGATACTTTTAAAGCCACAATCTGGGAGATTTAAAAAAAATCATGGTGAGGTTTGTCCAAAATCTGTGAGATTCTTTAAGCATAAGGTATTTACATTTAAGCTTTTTAAAGCATTTAATGATAAAATAGGAAAATGTCATTTAAGAGCTTTTAAATTTGTTTTCATTTCACAATCTTTTCAGTGAAATGTCCAAATTGCAAAGATTTTGAATTCTGAAAAGACGAAAGTTTTGGTCTCACAGAGTAAGGTATCACATGCATGAGAACTGATTGGGAAATGAATGCATAAAAAGAAAACAAAAGATAATTGAGAAATATATGAAGATGAGACAAATGAGGAACCAGGAGTGCATGTATAAATATACAATGAGAGATAGTGGGTAAATGTACAGAGAATATCAAATATTGTAGTATAGTTATGAAAAGAAAATTGAGATTCATGATGAGTTACGAGTAATGTGGATACATGATTGGCTATTAGTGTTTAGCTTCAGACTGGCACTGAAATGTGATCTGCTGTTAGTGTTTAGCTTTGGACTGGTACTGCAATGTGATCTGCTGTTAGTGTTTAGCTTTGGACAGGTACTGCAATGTGATCAGTTGGCTGTTAGTGTTCAGTTTTGGACTGGTACTGCATTGTGATTGACTGTTTAATATAGTGTTCAGCTTTGTACAGGTACTGAAATGTGATGGGCTGTTATTGTTCAGCTTGAACTCATACTGCAATGTGATTGGCTGCTAGTGTTCAGCTTTGGACTGGTACTGCAATGTGATTGGCTGTTAGTGTTCATCAACAATCCAGCTTCTCTAATGCTACCATTACAGTTTTTACATTTACTCACAAAAACATAATTTTTCAGCAATTTTGCAGAGGAGAGTTCCTTCAGTGCCTGTCCAGACTTTTTTTGGCAGAGTGCACTTCTCTTTAAACATTTCGAGCAAAACAATCAGAATAGAACATAATCATTCATTCATGTACAGACTTCAAGCCTTACACAGGAGAATTCATCCTTTTATTGGATAAAGAAGCTTTCTGATTATTTTCTTGTTTTTTAAACAAGTGTTAACTTTTCAGGCCATAACTGTGTCAATATGCAAGTTTTGCATTTAGGTCAATTTCCCAGGAACTGTATGCGCTAGAGACTTCATGCTTTGGCTATACATGTAGTTGTAGCTTGGGTAGTTCAAATCAGAGACATAGCAGAGTTTATAGGTGCCGAGTTTTCCGTCGTCCGTCCGTCATCCGTCCGTCCGTTGTTAACTTTTTTCTTGTTAAGACGATAGGAATCCCATTATTAACAGATTGTTAATATCAATGAAGGTTCGGACAAGTTCGAAAACCAGCCAGATCAGACCAGTAACTGCAGAGTTATGGCCCTTGATTTCATTAAAAATGCTATATTTTGCCTTTGTAATACAATAGGCCTTTTTTTTTTCTTTTTTTTTTTAAATTAATTTTTTTTTTTTTTTTTTTATTGCTTTTTTTTTCAAATTTTTTTTTTAATTACTTTTTTAAAAAAAAAATAATTGTTTGTGTTTTTTTGTTTACGCCATGTTGGTTTTGAGGAAACTTAGCAGGAAGCATTGCTATGATTTCTAGTTGTGCCTATTGCGTTTTTTCCCGGTTAATTGGTTTTTGATGGCCCTTGATATTTTTACTTTGAATTTCTTGTCGGCGCTACTCCACCTAAACGTCTTGTTGGATTTCGACGAAACTTGGCAGGAAGCATCTGTAAGATGCCTAGTTGTGCATATCCTTGTATATTATGGTATATCAATGAAATCTTTGACAAGTTAGAAAACCAGCTAGATCTTGTTAGTAACGACAGAGTTATGGCCCTTGATTTGTTGAAAAATGATATATTGTATTTTCCTTTGCTAAATCTATAGTTACTTCATTTTTTATCTGATCTTTGCCAAATTTGTTTAGAATGTTAATATAACCCCCGCCACCCACCCATTTTTATGGGATGGTGTGTTGTCCGTCTTCCGTCGTCCGTCGTCCGTCCATCCGTCGTCCGTCCATCCGTCGTCCGTCCGTCAACTTTTGCTTGTGTACACTCTAGAGGCCACATTTCTGATGCAATCATCATGAAACTTTATCAGAATGTTTGTCTCAATCTCGGTCAAGTTCGAAAATGGGTCATGTGGGGTCAAAAACTAGGTCACTGGTCAAATATTGGAAAAACCTTGTGTACACTCTAAAGGCCATATTTTTGACCCGAGCTTGATGCAACTTTGTCAGAATGTTTGTCTTAATTATATCTTGGTCAAGTTTGAAAATGGGTTACATGGGGTTAAAAACTAGGTCACTAGGTCAAATACTTGAAAAACCTTGTGTACACTCTAGAAGACGTATTTCTGACCCAATCTTGATGAAACTTTGTCAAAATGTTTGTCATAATTATATCTTGGTCAAGTTCAAAAATGGGTCACATGGTATTAAAAACTAGGTCACTAGGTCAAACTTTGGAAAAAACGTGTGTACACTCTAGAGGCCATATTTTTGACCTGATCTTGATGAAACTTTGTCAGAATGTTTGTCTTAATGAAATCTCGGTCAAGTTCAAAAATGGGTCATGTGTGGTCAAAAACTAGGTCACTAGGTCAAATACTTTAAAAAACTTGTGTACACTCTAGAGGTCATATTTGTTACCTTGTGTACACTCTAGAAGCCGTATTTCTGACCCAATCTTGATGAAACTTTGTCAAAATGTTTGTCTTAATTATATCTTGGTCAAGTTCAAAAATGGGTCACATGGTATTAAAAACTAGGTCACTAGGTCAAACTTTGGAAAAAACGTGTGTACACTCTAGAGGCCATATTTTTAACCTGATCTTGATGAAACTTTGTCAGAATGTTTGTCTTAATGAAATCTCGGTCAAGTTCAAAAATGGGTCATGTGGGGTCAAAAACTAGGTCACTAGGTCAAATACTTTCAAAAACTTGTGTACACTCTAGAGGTCATATTTGTTACCCAATCTTGATGAAACTTTGTCAAATTGTTTATCTTAATTATATCTTGATCAAGTTCGAAAATGGGTCACATGAAGTTAAAAAACTAGGTCACTAGGTCAAATATTGGAAAAAACTTGTGTACACTCTAGAGGCCATATTTTTGACCCGAGCTTGATGCAACTTTGTCAGAATGTTTATCTTAATTGTTTGTCTCAATGAAATCTCGGTCATGTTCGAAAATGGGTCATGTGGGGTCAAAAACTAGGTCACTAGGTCAAATATTGGAAAAACCTTGTGTACACTCTAGAGGCCATATTTTTGACCCGAGCTTGATGCAACTTTGTCAGAATGTTTGTCTTAATTATATCTTGGTCAAGTTTGAAAATGGGTCACATGGGGTTAAAAACTAGGTCACTAGGTCAAATACTTGAAAAACCTTGTGTACACTCTAGAAGCCGTATTTCTGACCCAATCTTGATGAAACTTTGTCAAAATGATTGTTTTAATTATATCTTGGTCAAGTTCAAAAATGGGTCACATGGTGTTAAAAACTAGGTCACTAGGTCAAACTTTGGAAAAACCGTGTGTACACTCTAGAGGCCATATTTTTGACCCGATCTTGATGAAACTTTGTCAGAATGTTTGTCTCAATGAAATATCGGTCAAGTTCAAAAATGGGTCTTGTGGGGTCAAAAACTAGGTCACTAGGTCGAATACTTGAAAAAACTTGTGTACACTCTAGAGGTCATATTTGTTACCCAATCTTGATGAAATTTTGTCAAATTGTTTATCTTAATTATATCTTGATCAAGTTCGGAAATGGGTCACATGAAGTTAAAAACTAGGTCACTAGGTCAAATATTGGAAAAACCTTGTGTACACTCTAGAGGCCATATTTTTGACCCGAGCTTGATGCAACTTTGTCAGAATGTTTGTCTTAATTAAATCTTGGTCAAGTTTGAAAATGGGTCACATGGGGTTAAAAACTAGGTCACTAGGTCAAATATTGGAAAAACCTTGTGTACACTCTTTGTCAAAATGTTTGTCTAAATTATATCTTGGTCAAGTTCAAAAATGGGTCACATGGTGTTAAAAACTAGGTCACTATGTCAAACTTTGGAAAAACCGTGTGTACACTCTAGAGGCCATATTTTTGACCCGATCTTGATGCAATTTTGTCAGAATATTTGTCTCAATTATAGCTTGCTAAAGTTCGAAAATGGGTCACACAGGGTCACACAGGGTCACACAGGGTCACACAGGGTCCAAAACTAGGTCACTAGTACACTCTAGAGGCCATATTTCTGACCCGATCTTGATGAAACTTTGTCGAAATGTTGTCTTAATTATATTTTGGTCAAGTTCGAAAATGGGTCCCATGGGGTCAAAAACTAGGTCACTAGGTCAAATACTTGAAAACCTTGTGTACACTCTAGACACCATGTAGTACGACTCGATTCATCAATGGTATAACAGCCAGTAGAGCGTTCACAGGCCCTCTTGGGCCTCTTGTTATGCAATTTCATTCATAGAAGAAAGTGGGACAAATTAAAAAATACCCATGCCATACTAGACACAACAGACTTATTGCCCATGATTACCAGGTGAGCAATCTAAGGCCATCCTAGCCTATTGTTTTTGCAATGTTTTAAAAGAAATACTGATGGGAATTCTATGTCGACAACCCTTGATATAAGAGCCGATTTAGCCAGTACAGCATCCACAGGCCCTCTTGGGCCTCTTGTTACTTTTAAGTTTAGGTCACTTTCACTGGAATTGTATGCACTGGAGATTTCAAACTTCAGTTTTACTCCTACAGTTTATCAGGCAGTCAAGCAGGTGGGGTAAGTCTTCGTAAGGTTGACATAGAAGGAAGTCGACTACTGAACAAGAACCCTTCCAAAGAAGATATTCTCAGAGAAGATGTTGAGCTTGGACGTGTAACATACCATGGTGGCACAGCTGCCTCAAAATCTCCAGAAAAGATGCATGAATCAAAAAATTTGCAGCCATTGCGAGGAAAGACGCATTTTAATGTGTCAGTAGAGGCGACGGAGACAGACGACAGCTCAAGTGAGTAGTGGCATGAGTAATTAAACATGAATATTTTCATTTACAGAATTATATAAAGCAGTTGTAAAACATTATTAAGCGTTTATACTATACTTAAAAAATAAAGTTTAGCAAGCCCTTATGCACATCTAGCTTAAATAAATGTAATGTTACTTTTATATTGTGAAGTATTTTAAATCATCGGCATGACTTAGGTTGATGTTCTTTTTCACTTTTTAGCTCTACTGATCAGAGATCAGCAGAGCTTATGCCGTGGTGCGGCGTCCGTCGTCCGTCTGTCCGTCCGTCTGTCCGTCCGTCCGTCCGTCAACTTTTATTTGTAGTGACTACTCCACTGAAACTACTGGATGGATATTCATGAAACTTTACAGAAATGTTGCCCATAAAGTCTAGTTGATCCTAGCAAAAATTCATGTTGATGTGAAATCCAAGATGGCCGCCAAAGCTAAAAATAGATTTTCAAAATACATGTTTGTAGCGACTACTTCTTGAAAACTATAAGTGATATTGATATGGGACTTTTTCTAAAATGATCAGCATGACATGATGTTGGTCCTTGTAAAAAATCGTTTTGATTCGACGTTCAACATGGCTGCCAGCGGCCATCTTTGTTTACATAGAGTTATATAGTAAAAACTTGTAGCGACTACTCCTCTGAAACTACTTGGCGGATTTTCATGAAACTTTACAGGAATGTTGCTCTTAATGTCTAATTGATCCTAGCAAAATTTCAGATCGGCCAGAAATTCAAGATGGCCGCCACAGCTAAAAATAGATTTTTAAAAAATAAGTTTGTAGCGACTACTTCTTGAAAACTATAAGTGATATTGATATGGGACTTTTTCTGAAATGATCAGCATGACATGATGGTTATCCGAGTCGAACATTATTTTGATTCGATGTTAAACGTGGCTGCCAGTGGCCATCTTTGTTTACATAGAGTTATATAATGAAAACTTGTAGCGACTACTCCTCTGAAACTACTTGACGGATTTTCATGAAACTTCACAGGAATGTTGCTCTTGATGTCTAATTGATCCTAGCAAAATTTCAGGTCGCCGGAAATTCAAGATGGCCGCCATGGCTAAAAATAGATTTTCAAAATACAAGTTTGTAGCGACTACGGTACTTCTTGAAAACTATAAGTGATATTGATATGGGACATTTTCTAAAATGATCAGCATGACATGATGTTGGTCCTTGTCAAAAATCATTTTGATTCGATGTTAAACATGGCTGTCAGTGGCCATCTTTGTTTACATAGAGTTATATAATGAAACTTGTAGCGACTACTCCTCTGAAACTATTTGACGGATTTTCATGAAACTTCACAGGAATGTTGCTCTTGATGTCTTATTGATCCTAGCAAAATTTCAGGTCGGCCCGGAAATTCAAGATGGCCGCCACGGCTAAAAATAAATTTTCAAAAAACAAGTTTGTAGCGACTACTTCCTGAAATCAAAATCAATCAGTAGAGCTTCAAGGTCATTGACCTCTTGTTTTTGTATTCCAATGCAAATATCAGAGTTATCTCCCATTTAGTTAAAACATACTATTTCACATTTAAAAATACAAATAAGGTAAAGAGCAAGATTAAACATTACAAAATAACTGTTAGGGGTCTCAAGTTATAAAAACTGCTAAAACAATTGACAATTTCCATGCCATTATAAAGATATAGGGAACCAAAAATTACCATTTGTGAAATTACCTCCCTTTACATTCAAATAAGAGCAATAAAACATGTAGATTACCACATGTTGCTATTGTTTTCGCATATTTCTTTTGAGGCTTATTCCATTAATATTACTGATAATTATGTAAGTTATATTGCCCATAATCATGATAATCGCTTCTACATATATCCTAGACCCGCCCCATTCATATTCATTTTGTCATTTTTTGTTCATGCTCATTAAAGGTCTACATCATGACCCCTGCATTGTTTCAGGTGCCATCACGCTCACATCACTAAGAGCAGTGACAGAAAAACAATAAACGTGGCTCCAGCATAAATGGAGTGTCTACAATAGAATTTGCAGCACCTCTGCAGTTCAGGGTGAGAAGGTCCTAGGGCCATTCTCCATATTTTATCTCGATGTACATGGAGGATGAGCCTGGCATGTTCATGCCTGTTAGGCGCCATATAACCTTTCATGTGTTGTTGCGCCTTAAAACCCAATTCAGTGTTCGATTTTTTACTGTTGCTGTAAGGTAATTATAATACCGGATTCGTTCTTATATTTATAAGCACTGGGCACTTTAATAATTGTGAAAAGGAGGCGCTCATTTTGGAACATTACTTACCTTTTTATGGTTACCATAAACTAGTATTGATACCGGCTTATATCACAGTGAAATAAACCCTGTTCTGAATACTTACCTTATAACAACAATTAATAACACAAAAACTGAAATCTTTACTTTATTGTTCAGGGTGCTTGTTTTAGCCGAAGTTTTGTTGGGGGGATTTGTAAGACAAAATTCAGTGAAACAGACATTTTTAGTGGTAAATAAAAATACCTTACTTTTCTAAGTCAGTTGAGAAATAACAATTTCACTGGCAAAAGTTGTTTTTGATAGGGCATTATATAAAGATATATAATGTATGTACCATAATTAAAATAGCTCATGTTAACGCTGAAAAACCTTTGGCTGAAACAAGCGCCCAGAGCAATAGGTCAGTGTTTATGAATGTTGACCTTCACTGACTAATGATATTATATAGAGAGCGCTTATTAACAAACAAATGTAAAGCATGCAGAGGGCACCTATAGGGGTGCTTAAAGGGAAGAATTTGGTACATCCTATATCCCACCAGAAAGTATTTGTATTTGTACCTGCTTAAGAGAAGTTTTCATATGAATCTTTTATTTAAGTCTCACCTCATTTAAAATTACTAAACATGACTTAATGTTATATAATAGAACATAAATTGACATTTATATTATAGGGCAGAGGATTTGAAAGTCAGGCTTGATAATGAGTCAGACTTTTATGCCCGATTTGGTACGTTTTTTACCTTGCTGAAAACGTATATACAGTGCACAAAACAGTTTACAGGGAACCAGTTTAAAGGTTATTTTAACCAGTTAAACCCAGAAAAAATTGAAATACCATATTTTGATTGCAAAGGAGGTATATCCAAAACCTTCCTTCCTGCAAATTAATGTTTTACATCCAAGTTTCACTTTAAGTCTATTTTTATGTGACTAACAGGGCTAAAATTGGGCTACCTTGTCCCATGGACACATTTTTTAGTTTATAGTGTTTTGGGGAGAAATGAAGTGAACACTTGCCTTAGTGGTTAGGAAGAAGATGTTCTCTGCATGAGAGCCCTTATTCTTGCGTCATTATACCTTCGCTTTCACAAAGTGAAATGGGGGCTATATAGGAATCACATTGTACGTAATGTCCCATAACGCATTTTTGTCACGCGTGCTGCGTCCTGTCGCGTCACTCTTTTTTTGCTTGCATTCCTCAATCAGTTTTGAATGGTTTAAATGTTCCCAAACTTCATATGCACATAACTGATGACATTATGTCCCATTACATCACCCATTGTTGATTGCCTAATTTATTACATAATTATGGCCCTTTGTTTGACTTAGAATGTAAGCGGGGGTATTCATCACCTTCAGTGATAGTTCTAGTTTTCTCTTATACTCTCTGATTGGATGTTCCTATTACACACTTTCCATTTCAGTAGGGTGATTATCATAGGTTAATCTCATCAACTGTCCCTGTATAACATAAACCCAGAGTACTGATAACCATGATAATGATACCAAATGTTTTTATATTTCTCTCCATTTTAACAGCCGACTCTGATAGTATATATACAAGTGAGTAGCAGTGTCCCTTATTAGCACATTTTTACACAAAACCAATGATGTTTTTGACAACTTTTGACTTATATGTACAATTTTTGACTTGTACTATTTGTTGAAACGTATGACTTGTAAAACTGATGATTTGTGCTTCTTTCGACCTATTTTTTCTTTTGACTTCACCTTCTTTCAACTTATCCTTCTTTTGTCTTCTTTCATTAGACTTTTATTTCTTATGACTTATTTATTTTTTTTTGACAAAAAAGAAAAAGTGGAAAGAAGTACAAGTGCAAAGCTGTATAGGTGGAAACTTATGCAACTTTTGACTTGTAAATCGTTTGACTTATACTTCTTTCGGCCATTACAACTGTTAAACTGATGCAAATTATGGCTTCTTATACTTCTTTTGGCTTCTTCTTCTTTTATGTTGTACATCTTTCAACTAATACAACATTTAACTCTTACAACTTTCAGCTGATACAACTTTATTCTTGTATTTCTTTTATGTCCTGTACAACTTTTAACTTCTTTGTAATTATGCAACTTTTGACTCCTATACATTTTGACTCATGTAAATTTTGACCTGTACAACTTCTGACTTGTAAAACTTTTGACTTGTAAAACTTTCGACTGACATATTAAACATAGAGTTTGAAGTGTGTAGGCCCAACTTAGATCCTGTTTTAATCCTACCTTTTCATTTGTTATTTGATCCCTTCTGAATATTTGATTCCTTCTGAGTATTTGATCTCTTCTGAGTATTTGATCCCTTCTGAGTATTTTCGGTCACAGTTTTTGGTTAGTTTCTTTTGCTGTCATTTTAAGTTTTTGAACCAGTTTATCAAATATCGGTATGGTTTGAGTTCTCTGCCTTGCAAAATGATGTAACTGTCTTCTAGTCACTTTGATTGTTTTCCTTCCTACCTAGTTCCAAATGAGAACATTGATTACCTGTAGTTACAGTATCAGTTTAACTTTTTATTGTTTTTTCACAGCTTGGAGTGACTTTACCCAGTTTGATACAACTTGTTATTGACTATACACTGTTTGATACTATATAAATATTGCATCCCTGTGAGGGTGACAGTGGCTATTGTCAACCTGAGGAAAATAATATCGACCGAGGCTGACATTATTTTACCAAAGGTTGACAATATCCACTGTCACCCTCACTGGGATGCAATATTTATTTTATTATACCGAAAAAAAAGTTTTTTGTGGGGAAATGAAACCTGTAAAACCCAGGTCCATTTCGTTAAAAAGAGGATGTTTTTATTTATTAACCAGTTTTGATTTGAGCAACACGTTATGGTCAACAAAAACATTATTCATATCTTAAAAAATGCACATTCATCAACATTTTAGAAATATAAATAACATAATACATGTACATGTTCAAATAAAGTGTTTACCGATTTATTTTTGCATAACGTGTTCAGTCTGGAAAAAAAACGATATCTATTTATAAATTTACTGTGTTGTCGGGTTTTATCATTAGACATACATTGATTTCGAGATGATGCGATTGGGAGGTTAACATTAAAAAAAATGATGCCCTCCAGTGACGTCACGCCAGGGTGTGACATTACAACAGCGTACAACAGCACAAAATGTTAAATAGTAGTCTATGGGAATTTGACCAGGTCCGTAAGCTTTCAGGGGTGATAATAGAGGTGTGAGACCTTAGTGCCGCGAACACACTCTCTCAAACAAGTGGTAAACTTTAACTTTTGAATCAACCAGTGGGGCATTGACATGAGGTATAATAAAGCTTTTTAGTGACTCTAAAATCAATATTTAGTTACACCGGTCATCTTGAGACTTTAATGACTCTGCCTACCAGTATTATAATTTTTAAAGATTTTAAACAACGTTGACTCCTGGTTATACAGACTCCTGGTTATACAGACTCCTGACTCCTGGTTATACAGACTCCTGGTTATACAGACTCCTGGTTTTACAGTACTTCTGCTTTCAATGCTTAACATTTCTTTTCCCAGGTTCAATGTTTGGATCTCCTGGCAGTCAAATCTCATTGACAACACACTTTGGTTCCAAAGTTTATGCGGGCTTAATAATTTAATAGCATGACTTTTCAATTAAATTAACTCCGATGAACACTAATAGACAACATTATTAAGTTTAATCATTATTCACCTTCATGCGTGTTTGCAGGTACCAGTAGACTACTACTTTATCAGCCATGGCGTAGCCGCTTTACACCGCAACGCTAGCACTTGCACATTTTACCCACAAAAAATAAACTTTGCTCAGAAACTATACCAGAGCTCAATGAATGCATTCTTAAAATCAAAATAATTTCTCGGGGTTTGGTGTTGGGGGAGGGAGTGGGATCTGGGCATTCCCCCAGCCCCCCCCCCCCCCCCCCCCTTCCTTGAAAATAAAGGGCTTGCACTTTGTTTTTAGTTCATGCAGGGTACCAGTCTACTGTTCTCTCCTCAAACACATAAGGTATAGGGTTGAATTATAAATATAAAAATGCAAGTAATTGGACTATTATTACCGAGTGGGTCATTATGAATGACGTGGTCCAGTCTTAATTCCATTAAGCGATGGGAAAGCTTATATTAGCAGGAATTTATAATGGATATTTCGACAATAAAGAATTTACTGAAAAAATGCAATTACCTGCTTAAAATTACCTGTGGATGGGGTATGAAAGTTAATACTCAGACCACGTAATGGTTGCTGGACTTTTTCACATAGTTGCTGTGTCTAGAAAATTAACATTAACTTCCATTTCAGATTTTCACTTGTGAACATGGTGAACCTTTTTGTAGTTTAGTTTACAATATACTGTATAATCCTAAAAGTGTATAACCCTAAAACAATCACTCGTGTTTTCAGAGCTTGAAGCAGACGCCATGGTTGACCCGTATTCCGTAGTCAGTATGTATCTTACCTGCACATAGTGTCGTTATAGTGACTAATATTGTAACTGACAAACATATATTAAACCCTGATTGATACTTTATAAAATAACAACTACCAGTACTGTCCAAATGATATGATTCATTTCTGCATATTTCATTGAGATTATAAGACTTCATAAGCATCCGTGTGGGATAGAGAAACCTCACTGTTGGGGTTAGGATTTCAAGCAGGGATGAGGGTCTGCCGAGTCTCGACCAAGTCTCTGGATGAAATTCTGACCTTCAGGGTGAGATTTCCCTATCCTGAATGGATAATAAATGATTCCTGCTGGATTATTTTTCTCCCGTTTTAACTGAGTTGGCCCTAAGTCAAATACTGAATAGTTTATTTAATGACGCCAACCTTTTCTAAAAACATTTTGCTAAAAGCCAGCTCAATGTGAAAATTTTGATGTTAGAAAGTACATGAAAATTTGATGGTTCTACATGGTCATTCATGAAATACTTGTGTCCGGATTGATTGCACATTTCCTGGCACTATTAATGATGTTGTCAGTGTGGTTCATGATGCCATCTTCTAAATTAATGTAGAATTAGTTAAAATTCATGGCATTTACATGGCATTGTTACATTACGACTTCTATTCCTTGGTGTTCGTTTTGTAAAAAAAGGAGTAAACCATTAATTTTTATGGAATAAAAGTTCACCTCAATAGAATATTGGGTTTAGTCAGTGACATGGAGTTGTAAGATTATAAAGTTTTGTCATGGGTTTCCGGTGAAGATCGGGAATTCCAACACGAGGTTAATTGTTTTTATCAGAGCCGAGGTTCCGATTAAAACAGTTAATACCGAATGTTGAAATTTCCCTATCTGAACCGGATACCCATGATAGATTATTTTTCTTGCATATCATTTTACATTCTTCGCATTGACGTTGCCAGCTACTAACGTTTTGCAACTGGCAATTTTGATATCAGCGTGTGACCCTTATCTGTACCGTGTGTAGATCAGGCTTTACTTCAACCATGTAAAATACGGATAACCGTATCCGGTATGCAAGAAGGAATTATCTTCCATGGGGATAAAGCCTTTCTCACATAACAGGAAATGAGAGAAAAACATTTCTGTCTGGTTGTATGAATATACTGTAGAGTAGGAATACATATATAAGCTATAATATACTGAGTTGCAAAAGAAATTGGGTTTGAAAATTAAAGTACAACTTCTAAATCCCAGATTTTAGGGCGAGATTTTAAACAAAAGTTGACAACCAAAAATATTATAAATTAACTTTTTCACATGATTTGTTTATAATTCTTCTCAGATTCCGCCCGGTAGATTTTTGATAATTATGCCCGAAATGAGTATGAATTGATTTCGGTATGAGCTGACTGGGGCCTGTCATTATCTCCAACTGTAGGAAAGCAGATACAAGACCACAATATGGAAGAATAGTTGAATGTGTATTGTGCAGTGGTGTGATATCTTGAGCGCCCAGGTTGTGGTTTCAGATATCAACCCAGTAATAAAAGGTATAAAAATCAAACAGGAAATGTAGCATGCACAGAACACAGTCAACCAAATACACGCTTTCAAAATAAACAAAAAATACAAGGAAAAATGGGAGCAAAAGCATACAACAACACAAACATAAAAGGGGTGACAATTGGGGTACCACCTTGGAACGGTCAGTGGAAAAATACCAGGTCCTAGGGTTCACCAAACCACACTCGTATCCTGTTGTCGTACCTATAAAACATGATACAAATATATCTTGGATTAGAAAACTATTTTTCTAGCTTAGAATTAGGCTGAAAGAAATTGAAATACTTTTTCAAACAAATTTAATCTCCAATTATCGTAACTTATATCTGTTTTTATCACATAACTTACGACATGGGAGTGGAATAACACCATTATATATTTTCGATATACCGCTAGTTATATAAGTATGCAAATAAGCCTAGTATGTGCTATCAAAAAATTTGATAATGACAATGATCCAATTCCCACGGTTTATATCGGTTTCGCGTGTTAAAGCGACAGGCAAAATGCAATAAAAGTCGATATGTGAGTTATGTGATAAATAGAATCGAACATCTGTTCTAATTCATTATTAAATTTATTAAACTCGTTAGCAAAAATGATATAATACTCGGCAAGAGCCTCGCATTATATCATTTTGCCAACTCGTTCAATAAATTCAATAATGAATGAGTTAATGTAAGATCTTTTATTTACTGGGTTGATAATCATGTTGGAGATGGTGATATCATGCAGCTTGGTTTGTGTTATATAGTAGTGCATAAAAAAGCTAATAAATATATGTTTTGAAGTGATGTATACCAGAGTGCTCACCTTTAGATTTCCGGGAAAGTGACTGCAGCTTCTGCCTGTATTTGGCTGCTACCCATACAATTGTAGATAAATTAACATACATCTTCTTGGAAATGTGTTAGTTTGTGTGTAGTGGTTATTAGGTGGAATGCATAGATTATCCCTTTAAAAAAGAAAGACAATTTTCTAACTTAATATGTTGTATTCGCATTTTTACAATACAAAGTTCACAAATAAAAACAGTAATTTATATGTCAATATAGTCTAAAAATATGTATATTCAAGTATAGGTAAAACATAGCCTACTACTACATCTTAAGCATGTCTTTATAATTTGTGAATTATTTACCTTTGAAATAGCACAAACCCCATGTAAAGTCCACCAATAGAGCTTCTAAACATGTATTTTGCATTCCTAAACACATTATTTTTAATTTGGCATTCTTATTATGTAAGCAACAATAATCCAGCTCAAATTTTGTTTTTGTTTTTCATGGCTCCCAAAAACTTGTCCTTTAGCTGGTATGAATTATTTATCACAGAAAATGATGTTTTAATTGCAGTCTCGGTGTCACAGAATGCTAACAAATGTGCTGCACAGTTTTAAGATCGCTAAAAGTATTTGAATGCAACAATGCAAGAACATTTTTGTGGCCTTTTCGAAGAAAAATGCGATACATAGAAACATTTTGTCGTCCTTCAGTCAGTCCGTCCGTCACGAAAACAACAATCGCTATAACTTTCTCATTTCTTGATATTTCTTCATCAAACTTTCAATATATACTCATCATGACAATATCCACATGACCACACTAAAATATAAAGGTTATTTCTCAAGGTCATTTATCTGGGTCCAAAAAAACATTATACATGTACTGACAAAGTGCTGACAGAAGGCACACGTGTTCCGCGAAACACCCATCAAGTTTGAATGCGTATCATGTATGTTATTGATACATTTTCTATGCATTGGTTATGAAACTAACAGAGTCTATAGATATGATTGTCTGTTTGACTGAAAGAAGCAAGTGCAGCCCTACCCAGGTATATAGAAACAATTTGTTCTTGTTCTAACTTGTTTTCTAACGTAATTGTTATATGATCTTTTGCTTCCAATTTATCCTTACCCATAGGCAAATTCAGAACAGTTGAAAACATTTCATTAAACAATAGATGTAAGCAGATGGTAGATTTTTATCTTTCCTTAACCCTTAGACTGCTAAGGGCAACAACAATAGCCTCATTTTTAAGGTAAACTTAAGGCTATTGTTGTTGCCCTTAGCAGTCTAAGGGTTAAGGAAAGATAAAAATCTACCATCCATTGTAAACCCAGATCAGCCTGCGAGTAACACCCTTTTGTAACATAAATGGAATGGTCTAAATCTAAAGAAAGCGCAGTCCATTATACATTCATAGTGGACTAAGGGTTAAGTAACCCAGTAAGTAAGTTTGTAATGTAATAAGCATATTTCTCTATGACTGTATGACTGCTCCAAGCAGGGGACAAGTGCCAATGGCTGAAAAGAAAGATAAGTTTAGTCCTGGGTGTATATTCATAAAGCATCATAGAGTTTACCTTAAAAATCTAAATCTTCTTAAGTCCAGTACATGTTGTAAAACTAACTTTTCTGTGAAAATGTTGACATTTTTGAAGGTTTCATCAATTATCTGTCAATTCATATGGTTTTAAAGCTAGTTTTACATTATTTTAGGATACAATTGCGCACAATAAATTTTGCCATAAGTAGAAATCAACTATGATTTTTCAAAATGGCCCCAGGGCAAGTGGTATTTTCAAAAAGATAAAAAAATGGAACAAGCATGATTTCTATTGGTAAATTAATTTCTGCTGGTTTGATAACTGGTCCATGTTATCATTTGTTATACTGTGTCGTTATTCATATGATGAGATAAAATGAAGAGTTGTCCATTCTTCTGTCTGGCACATGCAGCTATACTTGTTCGACCAGCATCTAAGGTCAGAGAAGTTGTCTATATATGGGGTGGTGGGTGGGTGGTGGGTGGGGGACACATGCGCCCAGCATCTAAGGTAAGAGAAGTTGTCTTATGTGTCTAGCTTGTATGGCTTTTAGGCTTCTAGTGTGGCTAAAAATTAATTATAGGCATTAGACACACAAGTATAACTGCGAAAGTATGTCGGTATGAACGCGGAGGTCTGTCAGTTATAATGAATGGACAGACGTCTCTGTGACCATCTATCTACCTACATCTTTAAAACTCAGCGTGAACACTTTGTACATTCCTTTCGTGTCTAATCTACTTTCAGGCAATGCAGATATGGAGTACAAGAAACAGAATCTCATGGGTGATCATGACGACAACAATACAGAATGCTGACACTAGATGGCAGCAGTGTGACACTAGATGGCAGCAGTGTGACACTAGATGGCAGCAGTGTGACACTAGATGGCAGCAGTGTGACACTAGATGGCAGCAGTGTGACACTAGATGACAGCAGTGTGACACTAGATGGCAGCAGTGTGACACTAGATGGCAGCAGCGTAACACTAGATGGCAGCAGTGTGACACTAGATGGCAGCAGCGTAACACTAGATGGCAGCAGTGTGACACTAGATGGCAGCAGTGCTCACATTGTGATATTATAGTACTGTACTTTATTTCTCAGTACTGCATTTTGATATCACAGTACTACATTTTGATATGATATTACATCATTGTGATATGGCAATCTTGCCTAATAAATTTGATAGTACAAGATACTGACATAATATTCCCTATATTACAGTACTACATTTGTGATATCACAGTGCTGTATTGTGGTATCACAATTCTACATTCTGATATGACAGTACTATATTCTGATATCACAGTCCTATAGTGTGATATCTCAGTATTGCAGTACTGCATCATGATATAAAATACTTCATCACAGTACTGCATCACAATATCGCAGTACTGCATAATGGTATCACAGTTTTACATTGATTAATATCACAGTTCTACAGCATGATATCACAGTTCTACATAGTGATATCACAGATCTGCATCACAATATTACCAAAGACAGGAAACATCGAACTTGATGATAAGGCTTTGTGTGTACGCTGTATAACGTATATGTGCAGAAACACTGCAGTACTATTTCTGTATGTTATAAGTATGTATAAAAACTACATGTAGGGGATTGAGGGCTAATTTTGTATAAAACACCACAAAGCAGTGTGTTGAATGACCATTTCATAGCTATGTGAGATTTAGTTAGTTTTAGAAATAGTAAATAGTGATGATATTATATAAACAAAACTGTCTCAAAATGTTGATTTCCAGTGCAAGTTTTGCAATGTATTTTCCATGTAAACATTTTGTGTCACCTTTTTCGAAGAAAAATGCGATACATAGGGATCAATTTGTCGTCCGTTAATCCGTCCGTCCGTCACGAAAACTTAACGTTGGCTATAACTTTCTCATTTCTTGATATTTCTTCATCAAGCTTTCAATATGTACTCATCATGACAACATCGACATGACCATACTAAAATGTAAAGGTCAAGGTAACACTGAAGATCGTTTTATGGGTTAAATACTCTTTTCTTTTTTTCCTTCACGAAAACTTAATGTTGGCTATAACTTTCTCATTTCTTGATATTTCTTCTTCAAACTTTCAATATATACTCATCATGACAACATGGACATGACCATGCTAAAATATAAAGGTCAAGGTCGCACAGAAGATCATTATATGGGTTAAATACTTTTTCTTTTTTTTCTTCACGAAAACTTAACGTTGGCTATAACTTTCTCATTTCTTGATATTTCTTCATCAAACTTTCAAAATATACTCATCATGACAACATCGACATGACCATGCTTAAATATAAAGATCAGGGTCACACTGAAGATCATTATATGGGTTAAATACTCTTTTTTATTTCCTTCACGAAAGCTAAATGTTGGCTATAACTTTTTCTTTTTTTGATATTTCCTCATCAAGCTTTCAATATATACTCATCTTGACAACATCGACCTGAACATACTAAAATATAAAGGTCAAGGTCACACTGAAGGTCATTATATTGGTTAAATGCTCTTTTTTTTTTTCTTCACAAAAATTTAACGCTGGCTATAACTTTCTCATTTCTTAATATTTCTTCATCAAACTATCAATATATACTCATTATGACAACATCGACATGACCATGCTAAAATCTAAAAGTCATTATATGGGTTAAATACTCAGTTTTTTTTCTTCACAAAAACTTTGTCAGGGTAGTTTGTTAAGGTCATTTATCTGGGTCCAAAAACCTTGTAATACTGACAAAACGCTTACAGGCGGCACACGTGTTCTGCGGAACACCCGTCTAGTTACATGCTGTGTAGCTTATTTCAATATTAATGTATAATAAATAGAGATTATTTAACTGCTGGGATCGATTATAGTGAAATCCTTGTTTGTATTTTATTTGTTTAGGAAAATATGTACAATCATTGTCAAGAGGTATAAAAAATTAGATTGAAATTGACATACTGTATAATGCTTATATGCTTACTACAATCTTGATTATGACAAGTGGCATTGAGGACTTATTGAAGAGACAGCTATCTTTCTGTTTTGTTTTATGTAATGTTAACACATGTATACATGTGGAGCAATGTTGACTCCAGTGTTGTATTGAATTGCTCAAATAATTAACAGTTGGTCAATCACAATCACTATGAAGTTTTATATATAATTAAAAAAATGATTCATTCATTTTAATAGTGCCTGTTACATAACGAATTCCAAGCACCTTTTTCTTTTAACAGATTTATTTGAGGTACGTAGATTTTGAATTCTGTGACGGTATATCAGTCGTTCAATGGTCGCACTTTTATTTAATGGGAACGCTTAAGCAGAGCCGTTAAACACGATTTGCGACCGTCAAACAACTGATATTCTGTTGCAAAAGTCAATTTATTACATAACTGTCATAAATTTACATTGAACTATGAATGACGTAATCTTAGTATTACACAAAAAAAGTTATATCGTCACTAGTGATTGATATAACTTTGCCGCAACTACTTTCTTAACATATTTGTCAAAAAACACACTGGTTTAAAGTTAAAATATTTTTTAATTTTTTCTTTTACATAAAGTTATATAATAAACAGTATAATTAACAGCATAAATTTGATACTGAATTAATGTCACTCGAGGAAAAAAGTGGTAATTTGGTAAAACTCGTTTTTCGAACTCGTTTTTTTAACCAAATTACCACTTTCTTTCCTCGTGACCATGGTGACATAAATTCAATATCAAATTTATGCTTTTAATTATTCTCTATATCAATACTGGTTAACCCGCTCTAATGCATTTCATTGTTTTTGACAATTTTTTCACAAAATGCTTTAAAGTAAAACTAAATGAGGGACGAAAGGGTCAATAACATAACCATGATTTTGTAATGAGATATATAGGGAAAATTATATTGAGATACCACTAAAGAGATATGCAAAATTGGTAGACACACAGGCATCTTATTTTTTTTAAAACTCACGGCGTTGTTAGTTTTTCTACCTAACTTACATGTGTTCAATCATTAATATTAAATATAAGAACAGTATAAATCAGATTGTTTTTGCATGTTACTTAATGTTGATTTTATTGCAACAATAATATATTTAAACATATTGAAAAAATGAGAGTTTCTTTTTAGGTAAGGCAAGCAGTCAAAATGATACTGGATTAATGAATTGAGACGCCAATTTGAATACTTTAAAAAACTTAAAGATTGCTATGTCTCCCTTTAATACAAGTGCATTTTAAAACACACTTAGGAACTGAAATGGTGGTCTTTTAAAGCAGGGCTGGTGGTCTTTTAATACAAGTGTATTTTAAAACGACACTTAAGAACTGAAATGGTGTTCTCTTAAAGCAGAACCTGGTGGTCCTTTAATACAAGTGCATTTTAAAACACACATAGGAACTGAAATGGTGTTCTCTTAAAGCAGAACTTGGCGGTCTTTTAAAGGAGACAGTATTTTAATAAAGGTGTTCTCTTGAGCAGGTTTGAATGTATAGGACAACTTTTAAGTATATAAAATATTAAGCAAAACATGTCTGGCGTTAAACTAGAAGATGTCTGGAAAGATTTTTGAAAAATGTAATCAGAAGGATTTAACTCAAAATAAGCCTTTAAAAACAGTCTAGTCAATCATTTTAGAATTTTTTGATTCTCGTTTTTAAAAAACTCATCATAACTGAATGAGAGATACAAACAGTATAAATCTCCTTTTTAGCTCTACTGATCAAAGATCAGCAGAGCTTATGCCGTGGTGCGGCGTCCGTCGTCCGTCTGTCTGTCCGTCTGTCTGTCCGTCTGTCTGTAAACTTTTTTTTGTAGCGACTTCTCCTCTGAAACTACTGAATGGATTTTCATGAAACTTTACAGAAATGTTGCCCATGAAGTCTAGTTGATCCTAGCAAAAATTCATGTTGATGTGAAATCCAAGATGGCCGCCAGATCTAAAAATAGGTTTTTAAAAAAGAAGTTTGTAGCGACTTCTTCATGAAAACTATAAGTGATATTGATATGGGACTTTTTCTAAAATGATCAGCATGACATGATGTTGGTCCTTATCGAAAATCGTTTTGATTCGACGTTAAACATGGCTGCCAGCGGCCATCTTTGTTTACATAGAGTTATATAGTAAAAACTTGTAGCGACTAATCCTTTGAAACTACTTGGCAGATTTTCATGAAACTTTACAGGAATGTTGCTCTTAATGTTTAATTGATCCTAGCAAAATTTCAGATCGGCCAGAAATTCAAGATGGCCGCCACAGCTAAAATTAGATTTTTTAAAAAACAAGTTTGTAGCGACTACATCTTGAAAACTATAAGTGATATTGATATGGGACTTTTTGTAAAATGATCAGCATGACATGATGGTTATCAGAGTCAAACATTATTTTGATTCGACGTTAAACATGGCTGCCAGTGGCCATCTTTGTTTACATAGAGTTATATAATGAAAACTTGTAGCGACTACTCCTCTGAAACTACTTGACAGATTTTCATGAAACTTCACAGGAATGTTGCTCTTGATGTCTAATTGATCCTAGCAAAATTTCAGGTCGACCGGAAATTCAAGATGGCCGCCACGCTTAAAAATAAATTTTCAAAAAACAAGTCTGTAGCGACTACTTCCTGAAATCAAAATCAATCAGTAGAGCTTCAAGGTCATTGACCTCTTGTTTACAGTATGTTATACACTCAATCAGTTCTCAGAAAATGATGTCATGATAGAAGCAATTAATTTTAATTGATTTTTAACATCGCATTGAATGAAGCATTCTGATTGGTTTATCTAAACAGAGTAACGAGTTTCTTAAAATCAAGAATCACAAAATTCTAAATATAAAATAATTCTAAAATGAGTTAAAAGACTGTTTAAAGTGTTTTTAGGACAAACTAAATGCAATAATGTGTGGACACATGATCTTGCATTTAATGCAGCCCGAGGGTGCCCTGAAGCATTGGAAAAAAGTTGGTATGGTAATGGCCTCGTCTTGAAGAATCTCTGGCTGTAAAAATACTCGTGAACATTAAGCCAAAATATCTGCTTGCAATGGTTGTCTTTTGTTATGTGTTTCCTTTTGGTTGTTGAAAAAACATGTTTACATAATTTTTAATTGTTTTATTACTCAGGTGAGTGCCTTAGACACAGATGGGCCTCTTGTTTTAGTAAAACAACACATTTTTGCATTAGAATAAAATGGTATTGCCACTGACCGTTCCAAGGCGGTAGCCCTATTGTCAACCCTTTTTGTGTTTGTGATGTCGTTTGCATTTATTATTGCTTTTGCCTTCTTGTTTGTCTGTTTGCGTGTTTGTTTCTGTGTTTTGTGGTTTACTGTCCTCCTTGAATGCTACTTTCCCTGTCCGATCTTTTTATATTTCTTAAGTTTTGAAAATATGATTTAGCTATTTAATCGAATATGACTTGTATCATTTAGACTTGGTATTAAACCATCATTAAGTTATTATTCTTGAGTTATTGTTAGATATCAAATCATATTTTCTACTGTACAGCTTTAAATTACATATCCGGTTTTATAGCCATTGACACTTTAAGAAAAATCTTTTGTTTGCGATGCGTGCTCACTTTGTTTATAAATGAAAATAACGTCAAATCCAGTCTGGCAAAATGTCTGTTTTGTTATTTTCTTTACCCGCTTAGTATTTGTATTAAGTATTTGATAGACTTTGATATGTATTATATTATAAATCCAACACATGGATAACATCTGTTGTGACAGCTTTGTAGTGAAATTTGTCATTTGTCTAATTTATGATATTTAGTCTATCTTAAAGGGACACATGGCAATCTTTGATTTTTTTAAACTCGCAGCATCAAATTAGTTTTTCTAAATACCTTGCATTTGTTCAATCATTAATATTAATTGTAAGAATATTATAAAGAAAATTGTTTTTGTTATTACTTACTGTTGATTATATCCAGCCAATAATCAGTAATATGTTAAAATAACAAAGAAAAATTAACTCAAATTTTATTTAATTATATGCAAGCAGGTTTTAAAGTTGAAATGATATACTGGAATAATAAATACACTTATTCTAATGCTTGGTCAAAACTTTAAGATAGTGATGTGTCTCCTTTAAAGGGACACTGTCCGTAAGTAAGCTGATATTGAGCATAACCAAATAACTGTCTGACTTTTATTCAGTGAAATGTATACATGAAAACCTGAGCATAGACCCAACGAAGTCTGTAGTAATATATTTGTGCATTTGAAAAAAAAAAGTTTTAATTTTATTTGTAAATAACGTGGGACGTGACTTCCATTAGCGCATTAGGATTTCTACATAGTATGTATTGAGTAATATGTATAGCCCGCTTAGCTCAATCAGGAGTGACGTCGTCTATCCTGCGCTTAAAATATAAAATGTTTCCGGCAGGTTTATATTGTCCCAGATAAAAACCTAGGACTTGAAGACCATTGATACCAAGGGCCGTAGGCCCATGATTTTGACGTGTTTCAAGTCCCAACCACCGGGTTTTGACCTCGCACAATATAAACCCGCTAGAAATATTTTATTTCTTTTCCGACATGGATTGTTATGTATTTTATATACACATTTTTGAGAGATTGAACATAATACAAAACATTCTCACAACTTACATTGTACGTCCATCTCTCAGCACCAAACAAAGAAAATATACAGCTTTATCGTGTTTCTAACAAGTTCAATATGTTGTTTAAACGTAACGTGGCCTTAAAATAATGTAATCGTCATTTTTGATGTTTTCCCATGTTGAAAATCGTTTAAAATGACGTTCTAACGGTTAAGAACGTGACGTCAGAAGTTTTTATAGCTTTTTCAAAAACTGCTCAATAGCCAGTCAGCATAGAGTAATTTCATAAACCATGTAAGATTCACTATTATTGCCCGAGGGTTTAATTTTTGTTTGAGCTGCGAGTTCAAAAGCACAAAGCGGCACTTTTTTTTGGTACCGCGATTGAATTTTGTTAAACAATCTTGCAGTTAATAATTAGTAAATATTCAATAATGTTTAGTGTGTAATGTTTGTGAACGAAATTAGTGTGTGTTTTATAAATTAAAGGTTACATACACTGTCCCTTTAAGCATCTTGTAAGTTATAATTTAACATAAATGTTCAATTCTTGCTATTTTAGTGTACAATGTAGAAATGTTATGAGAGAAAACTATGTATTCTCGTTATGATTCTCATCCTTTGTAATATGCTCCGTCCAGATCTGTTACTACCGTTACGCTTTACGCTTGTCAGATTAGGCATTTGTTATTTGTATATCTTTTTAAAACATTTTAGATATAGTAGTACATTGGCATATATTATAAATTAATGAATTTTCTCTTGTTTTTTTTTTTGTTTTTTTAATTTTTATTTTTTTTCTAAAGTATCCATTACATATACAAACAGAGCATATACATCTTATTTTACATATTGATAACAATTACATACATACTGCAAACAAGGTGTAGTCATACTCATTTTATTCTTTTTTGTTAAAGGGACACATGGCGAACATGAATTACATTCAAGTATTAACATAAGTATCTCGGTTATTAAACCTGCCATATTCTATCTAAATGTTCAAGTATACAACTAATGCATTATCATCAAAATTTAGTAATATGTAAAATCAATTTACATGTACCTTGAATTATTTAAAAATATAACTTTAATGACTAAAAGTATGTAGGTCATATTGAAGACCAACAGGACGCTGTGAGTTTTAAACTAATTAAGATTGCCAAGTGTCCCCTTAAATTTAACTCAGCATATGTATACAGTATCTTAATCTTTAATATTTTAAATAAAGGTATAGGAAGGTAAAAATATTATTTAGAAAAATAGATAACTGTAGAGCGAACAAGGTGGTGTGCCATCATGTGGTTTATGTTTTGACATGTGTCAGTATATTTAAATATACTATTATGTATATATTTGCATGAATTTGTTCACACGTATGCACCTTTATATACCTCATATAAACATATCTACATACATTAATGAATGTTACTAGAGATGGTCCCTAATGATCCATTTGTCAACGTTGCTATACCTTCAATTCATGACTGTGTAAGAATACCTTCTCTCCGCTCATCGCTGCAGGTTCAAATCCAACTGGGAGCTCGACTTGTTAAGTGAGAACGTGTCATTTCTTATTGATTGCAGGAGATATGCGGTACTGGTTCTTCCCAGGAATTAGTAAGTGGTCTGCCACCACCACTAAAAATTCGACCATCATACATAGCCTAAAATGTGCTGGAAAATGATGATAAACACCAAACAGAAGAGTCATGCATGGGCTAGTAAATACCAATTGGTTTGATTTGGATTTGATTGTATACCCAAATAAAATACATGGTATGATGTCACACAGCAGTCACCATTACTAAAACATACAACAAAATACATATGTATGAACACACAGGATGTTTGTAAACTTTCTAAACGGCCATCTTAAATATACATTCATTA
Organism: Cyrtodaria siliqua; assembly: GCA_037043455.1. Classification (NCBI taxonomy): domain Eukaryota; kingdom Metazoa; phylum Mollusca; class Bivalvia; order Adapedonta; family Hiatellidae; genus Cyrtodaria; species Cyrtodaria siliqua. The sequence goes on along the minus strand of JAWPHD010005485.1, from coordinate 105,752 downwards.
AAATAATATAGTCTCTGTATGTAAATTATTAGTGTCCTTTTGGAATCATTTACATTTTGACTGTGATAAATAATTTTTTTTTATATTGTTTATATTTATTATTACACTCATTCGTATTGTTAATATTTATTGTTACACTCATTCATATTGTTAATATTTATTATTGCTATCATCCCTGTCTTGTCACATTTCTCAATTTCTCAATTTTATATTTTATCTGTCCATTTTTATATTCCGCTGTCCATTCCTGTAAGTATACTGTCCATTTATGTTAGTCTATCACATACCATACATTTATGTTAGTCTGTCACGTGTATTGTCAATTTATGTAAGTCTATCACATACCATACATTTATGTTAGTCTATCACATTTATTGTCCATTTATGTAAGTCTATCACATACCATACATTTATGTTAGTCTATCACATTTATTGTCCATTTATGTAAGTCTATCACATACCATCCATTTATGTTAGTCTGTCACGTGTATTGTCCTCCATTTATGTAAGTAACATGTGTACTGTCCATTTTTGCTAGTCTCACATGTATCATCTATTTCTGTTAGTCTGTCAGGCATACCATCCATTTGTAGTATCACATGCAATGTAACTCAGGGCCTTCCCCAGCCATTTATGGCATAGCGGCGCCGCGATCCCTTAACTTTTGAAACAGACATGCCGCGATCCTTAATCTGACCGCGACCCTTTAAAACCATGCCGCGATCCCTTAAAAGTGGGTCAAAACATTCATTTCCCAGTGTTAATTAATCACATATCTGATCAAATAACGCCTTGAGGCATAAACTCCTGACAAGCATACGTCCTTATCTCCTGATTGGAGTGTTTTCATAAGGATTAGAGGGGCAGAGGTGTTAATTACCTCCGTGATAAGGGTCTAATTCAAGAATTCAACCATGCGTTATGTTCTTAATATCTGTTACTTTTGACTATTTAATAGACAGAAATCATCAAGCACCAGACAGAACAAGTTACAGTTTTATCTAGTTTTAGTCTGGTTGAACCTTATATGGTATACTATCAATGCACAAATTGTTAATGATGTGCAAGAAAAAGACTCCATCATGGGTATCCGGTGAAAATCGGGAATTTCAACATTCGGTATAACTTTCAGTTGGAAAGTCGGCAGAGCCTCGGTTCTGATAAAAACAATTATACCTCGGGTTGCAATTGCCGATCTTCACCTGATACCCATGAAATATTCTTATTATATTCAACCTGGGTTCAGAAAGATGTCTGTGGTGTTTGACTGTGTTTCCCAGTTTTACTCAGGATTTTGGTGGTAGGGAATGTTAGACACAGTCAGAAGACTTGACTGGTGAACATGTTGTTATTAACAGACATTCCTTGGTGAAAAGAATCCTAACTTGCAAGATCTTGAATACTGTCTGTAATTAAATTTTATTTTATATACAATTTTGAATGCTTTTTCTGGCCATAAATGTCAAAAAGAAAAAAAATAGTAAGATATTATGATGTTTGTATCATGTGACAAGTCACCATCTACACTAGACAATACTTATAAGTAACCCGATTTTATGTGCTAATAAAACATTTATTTTTCATCATAATTTCCTCAATTTTAAACGTGTTCTTTAAAATAGTGAATGCTTGTAATGCGATTAACAAACTGATTATTTATTGTCAATTTTATTTGATGAATCTGCTAAAAATATATTCCATTTAAAAGATCTGAAATAAAATGTAACTGGGGAACTTATAAAACAGTCTATTAAGTAATAACTCATTTTAGAATTATTTTATATTTAGAATTTTGTGATCAAACACAAAATTATCAATGAGCCATACAAACAGTCAAAATCTGTCATACTTTGTATCAGTTTTCTGTTATACATGTAGTAACATTGTTAGATAATAAAATACATAATTATTAAATGTTGTTGATTTTGCTTTTGTCCAGCAACTTCTATCGAAATTAAGACCACCATTCATAAGAGAAGATTCATTTGTTAGCCATTGAAAAATACTGATGTTTTCAAGAACATCTTATTTTACATGCTTTCTGAAGTAATACATACTCATCAAAATAATTTAAGGACACAAAATAGAACAGTAATTTACTCTGCCAAAGATTTTTGTTTTACTATAGAACCTAAGGATAAAAACCGAGTAATACAAATTTTATCACCTACTGAAAATAAAATAAAATCTCAACATCTCTGTAATGCAAAATTATGAATTACTTACTCTTTAGTATTCTCGATTTCATATTAACTGTTTAAACATTTGCTTTACGTTACCATGGTTACAATTGTAAAAGAATGTAACTAGGCTTAAAAATAGCAAAAAGACGGTATATTTTTCAATTTACAGCAATTTTAAAAAACGATCAAAATCTAAACATGGTCCTTAAATTGTTTTGAGGAGTATATTCATTGTCTATCGTCACGGACATTTGCTGACGCATTCCCTTTGGGGTTGTTGGTAAGGTGCATGTTAAATCAAGGCTGCCATAGATCCCTTGTTGTTCTCGTGTCCTACTACCTAAGGCATAATGAAATATTATGGACCACATATAATGCTCGAAGCACCACCTATAATGACATGGACCACATATAATGCTCGAAGCACCACCTATAATGACATGGACCACATATAATGCTCTAAGCACCACCTATAATGAAATATTATGGACCAGATGTAATGTTCGTAACACCACCTATAATGACATGTACCACATATATAATGTTCAAAGCCCCACCTATAATGATATGGACCACATATATTGCTAGAAACACAACTTATAATAACATGGACCCCATATAATGCTCGAAGCACCACCTATAATGACATATTATGGACCAGATATAATGTTTGATGCACCCACCTATAACGACATATGGACCACATATAATGCTCGAAGCACCACCTATAATGACATATTATGTCCAGATATCATGTTCGAAGCACCACCTATAATGACATGGACCACATATAATGTTCGAAGCACCACCTATAATGATATGGACCACATATAATGTTTGAAATACCACCTATAATGACATGGCCCACATATAATGTTCAAAGCACCACCTATAATTACATGGACCACATATAATGCTCGAAGCACCACCTATAATGACATATTTGAACCACATATAATGTTCGAAGCACCACCTATAATGACATATTATGGACCACATATAATGTTCGAAGCCCCACCTATAATGATATATGGACCACATATAATGTTCGAAGCACCACTTATAATGACATATGGACCAAATATAATGCTCGAAGCACCACCTATAATGACATGGACCACATATAATGTTCGAAGCACCACCTATAATTGCGTACTATGGACTACATATAATGTTCGAAGCACCACCTATTATGATGTTCAAATGCAGACCCCTTAACCTCTACAATTTGTTTCACAACCAACATCTTCTTTTTAGATCACCTGAGACGAAGGCTCACAGGTGATCTATTGGGATCACTCTTTGTCCGTCGTCCGTCGTCGTCCGTCGTCGTCGTTAACTTCTACCTTGTTAAGGCGATAGGGCCTTCATTTTTCATCCGATCTTTACCAAACTTTACCAGATTGTTAATATCAATTAAAGCTCGGACAAGTTTGAAAACCAGCCAGATTTGACCAGTAACAGCAGAGTTATGGCCCTTGATTTAGTTAAAAATGCTATATTTTGCCTCGTTAAGACGATAGGGCCTTCATTTTTAATCCGATCTTTACCAAACTTTACCAGATTGTTAATATCAATGAAAGCTCGGAAATTTTTGAAAACCAGCCAGATCGAGCCAGTAACAGCGAAGTTATGCCACTTGAATTCGTTAAAAATGCTATATTTTGCCTCCTCAAGACGATAGGGTCTTCATTTTTTTATTTGATTTTTTTAAAAAAAAAAAAAAAAAATGTATTTTTTCCTTTTTTTTCTTCATTTTTTTCCTTTTTTCTTTTTTTAATAATATATTTGTGAATTAAATATGTTTTTATTTTATTTTTTTAATAATTTTTTTTTTACGAAATTTAGCAGGAAGCATTGGTATGATTTCTAGTTGTGCCTATTGCATTTTTTTCCAGTCGTTGATTTTTGATGGAGTTACGGCCCATTGACATTTTTATTTTAGATTTCTTGTCGGTGCTACTCCTTCTAAACGCCTTGTTGGATTTCGACGAAACTTGGCAGGAAGCATTGGTAGGATGTCCACTTGTGCATATCGCACTTTTGTTCCAGTTCGCTGATTTTTGACGGAGTTATGGCCCATTGACATGTTTACTTTAAATTTCTTGTCGGCACTACTTCTCCTAAACGGCTTGTTGGATTTCTTTGAAATTTGGCAGGAAGCCTCAGTATGATGTCTAGTTGTGCAAATTATGGTATATCAATGAAATCTTGGACAGGTTCGAAAACCAGCTAGATCTTGTAAGTAACAACAGAGTTATGGCCCTTGATTTGTTGAAAAATGCTATATTGTATTTTCCTTTGTTAAATCTGTAGCTACTTCAGTTTTTATCTGATCTTTACCAAATTTGTTTAGAATGTTAATATAAACCCCCCACCCATTTTGATGAAATCTCATTCATAGAAGAAACTGGGACAAATTAAACAATACCCATGCCAGACTAGACACAGCAGACTTATTGCATGATAACAAGGTGACTGATCTAGGGCCATCATGGCCCTCTTGTTTAATTACTACTACATTTCTTCATCTTTCATCAGTTTTTGCGCACAATATGACCTATGTATGTGTCGATGTGCCGTAAAACACTATTCATTCATTCATTCATCCTACCAAGTTTGTTCAAATGGTGACACTGGGGTCACATTTGGCCCCGTCCCGGGCGTCACAGTTTTACATAGATTTATATAGTAAAATATTTAAAAAAAAAATCTTCTTCTCTGAAACTACAAGAACTAGAGGTTTAATATTTTGCCTTTACTATGAGCTTATGGTCCTTTACCAAGTTTATTCAAATGGTGACCCTGGGGTCACATTTGGCCCTGCCCCAGGGGTCACATGTTTTACATAGACGTGTATAGGGAAACACTTAAAAAATCTTCTTCTCTGAAGCCACAAGGTACACAGCTCTCATGTATTACATGTAGCCTTGAGGGTCACATTTGGCCCTGCCCCAGGGGTTACACTCTAGCACCTTAATTTTGTATTTGGTCTTTACCAAACTTTGTCAGTGTCTTTATATCAATGTCTTTAACACAACAGAGGCCACATTTTTTGAACAGTCTTAACCAAACTTGCACAGATTTTATATGACCATAAGATTTCTAAGAAGTTTGATAATGGGCCAGTTCTCAGGTGATCGATTTAGGGCCATCTTGGCCCTCTTGTTTAATCATCCCAGTGCCAAACATGACATACGGTTGTATTACTGAAACACATTTTGAAAGCAGGATCAATATGTCTGCGTCAGGAGCACACCTCGATTGTTTCTGATGTTGGTGAGGATTGATAGTGATATGTTCATTCAGATGTCTGCTTCCTCCTATGATGAATACAGATCTTCTTGATCATCTGCTATGACAGATTTGTCATCTGCAATGCTAAGCTGGGGACATTTTTCCCATACAAAGTAGGTTTCATGACCTTGGAGGTTTGGTGCATAACTGTCTGTTTTCCAATGCGATTAATGAATTGTGTCGTATTTTCGTGATTACTCGTGTAACCTTCAAATCACAATAGGTCTTCGTTTTCGGCCTTGACAACAGAAAAGTTGGGGATTCTCCTCGTCTCTTGCACTCAAACTACTTGATAGATCTATAGGGATGCAAATGTCTGTCACAAAGTCGACTCAAGGTGCTTTGGTAAGTATGTCAAACACCAGCTCTGCCAAATCGTCAAACGTACCAGGAACTGAAGGCTGATTGTGAGGTGTTGCGTTACCGTCACACACATACACAGTATATTCAGTAGGTTGCTGTGTAGTTGGCTCAACTGATACTTCTAAGCAGTAGAGCAATTTGGCTTTGTCAGTTCTAACTGAATTACCATCAGATGTTGCGAGGGACCATGGTACTGGGCCTAGAGGATATAATAGATTCAACTTAAGCTCTGTCTTATACCTGTTCAATAAGGGAACCAATTAACTAAATATAGTGTTATAGACCGGGTCGGTGTGTCAATTAACAAGTCATTGCTAAATATGTCATGGTCTTCTCAGCCTGATGATGTAATAGATCATCATCATCAACATCTGTCTATGCTGGAATACCGGACGACCGGAGGTATAGCTCATAGTCATTGATATTAACTGGGAATGGGGTTTGGGAAACCAATGATAGACTCTGTGGCTCTTCTCAAGTATTTCTCATTGTTCTTTGTTTGGGATAGATGCAGTTCTTTGCGCGAAGAAATGACTTCTGATGCCATATTTGCCATCTGGAGAGTGGCCTCTAGTGGTTTAAACTAAACTAACAGTTATGTGACTTACGGAAGAAGGACATTGAATCTCCTTTTTTGGAGAAGTTCATTTGACCCGGGGACGGGTTTTGTCAAGACTCAGGGTGTCATTAAATCTACTGGAATGTGTCTGGTGTAGTTCCAATGGTCATACTCAAAGAACATTGGACATAGGTGTTAGAGTGAAGATATATGCATGTCAAGGTAATTTTCCTTTATGTCTGTCTTTGATAAGAGTTAGTATTATTAGTATTGTGTCCAAATACTAGTAATCAGAATAAGGCAAGACTTTATAACTTACATTGGATGGGGACAAAATATGATTATTCTTTAGGGTTTGTCTAAAAAGACTGTAACAAAGGCAAGATGCCTTAACTAGTAAAAAACACATGTTCAATAACGGATAAGCTCCCAGTAGTTTAATGTGCAATTACTAATTTTCTGATTTATGAACCATTTTAAAATATTTATTTATTATATATTTATTTTATTTTTATATTTTATATTTATTTATTTACTTATATAAATTAAATTACATTTTTGAAAAAAAAAAGATAGTTAAAAGTAAAATACTAGCCCCTTTATTTCTGTAAACGTCCAATATTACATGTAACTTTAAATGGTAACGTAATTTTCGTGTTTATTTTACATATCGTAGCATCTATATATATACACACACACACACATTTTATTTATTTATTCATTCTTTTATATATTCATTTAATGAATAATATTTTATTATTAAAATAGTCACTGTTTCAGTAAAGAACTGGAGCCTTTATTTCTGGAAACTTTCAATATGTATGACAAATAACTTTAAATGGTAACGAAAATATCGTGTTTATGTCACGTAACGTAAACTACATTGTCTTTTGGAAATTTGTTTTATTGCATTCGATTTTGGTTTTTAACATGTTTGATGAATAATATAAAATATACATACGTTTTGATGCTTATAAACAAGTTTTGAGTATTACATTTTCAAAACATGATAATGGTAACGTTTTTCAAAAGAATGTCACGCTCTTATGTCCCCACTCTTATTTGGAAAACATACTTCATTTTGTAGCAAATGCATACCCTTTCAGTAAAATATATCCTTCAAAACTCCCCCATAGTGGGGATGGCGTCTTTTGGTAACTTACGGTATAGTTATTATTAACTGTATTTATTTTTTGGTAACGAACATGGTGTAACGTAAACTACAGTATATTTTTATTATGTTGAATAGGCTAAATTTAAAAAAAATTACAAATAGCATACATATAGGTAGTATTTATTGTTCATATGCACATGTTTTACTCATATTCAAATTTATTGAAGGTGTTTTGGAATTGTTATGGTAATATAATCGTCACGTGCGTTACACACAAAAGCCCTAACGCTCAGATGGCAAACAAGTCTCATTTTGAACTTTCAGAAAATCAGAGGGGAGTCTATAGCCAGCTCAAGGACTATAATGTTCAAAGCCATGTATAATAACATATGGACCACATATAATGGTTGGTCAGAGCCATGTATAATAACATATGGACCACATATAATGGTCAAAGCCATGTATGTATCATATAATGGTCAACGGCATGTATAATGCAATATGGACATATAATGTTCGAAGCACCGCATACGACATCTGGACAACATATAATGGTCAAAGCCATGTATCATGACATATGAACGACATATACTGATCAAAGCCATGCATAATGACATATGGACAACGTATAATGTTCGAGCACCTCATGTTATGATATATGGACCACATAGGATATGCAAAACACCACATATGATGACATTGACAGAATATCATCGAAAACACAACCTATTATGACATATGGACAACATATAATATCCAAAACACCACATACTATGACATACTATGACATATGTACAACATTTGTTCGAAACACCAAGTATAATGACCACCTGAACCACATATAATTGTTGCTTCATTAAATATGATGACATATGGACCACATATAATGTTCGAAACAATTCGCACAATGGCATATGGACAAAATATTATGTTCGAAGCACTGTGTTAAATGACTTGTGGACAACAGTATAATCCCAAAGTACCGCATATAATGACACATTGACCACATATAATGTACTGCGCATAATAACATATGGACAACATATAATCGAACCACCGCGTATAATAACATGGACCACATATAATATATGAGGCACCGCATATAATGACATTTTGACAACATATATTGTTTGAACACCACATATAAAATATTACAAGTATACTTCAGTTGAACCATGCTTAACCACTTGATGATAGGTACCATGTATACTGTATCACCACCTATTGATATTTTGTATATTGTTAAAAAAGCATTTGTGTACCCATGGGCTTATGGCCTTTTGTATGAAATAAATTATTCTATAATGACATATCGACAACATATAATGTTCGAAGCACCACATATGATGATACAATGACAACGGATAATATTCATTCCACATACAATTACAATTACAAAAAGTATATACCAATGTTATTTGATATCCTGCCATCATAGGCATATGAGACACTATAAAGTACACAAGTCTCTTTGTACCAAAGATATGGCGATAAACTCGTCGCTCGTACATTTTTAATGTGGACTGATTTTCAACAACTCTAACAGATTATATATATGTTTTCAACACAGAACAACAAAAAAAAAAGAACACACACACACACAAAACACACACACACACAAAAAAACCCAGATCTAAATAAAAAAAAAGAAGAAAAAAAGAAGAAAAAAACAATAAAAAAACAACAAAAAACAACAACTCACAAACAAACAAAATCGTTCTACACAAGTACAAGTAATGTGCATATATTGCGTCCAACACGGACACAGCATTATTGAAACATTACATATTCAACTAAAAGAGGATTATAAGTATACTAGTAATAAAACAGTACAACAGTATAACCTCGAGCGAAAATTTAGTTCGAGATTTCTGAAAACATTGAATACATTGAATAAACAGGCTTTAGGCTTTTCAACAAAGAAATCCTTTTTTTAAAAAAAAGTTCTGAAGTGATTTCGGTTTCAGCGAGTTAGACATATTTAACCTCTAACCACTCAGCAACGTGTTTCGGTTTCACGAAAAAGATGTCTAGAGAAATTGCCTAAACATACCTCAGATTAACAATACTATTATATTGTAACCTCAGATTAACAATACTATTATACTGTAACCTCAGATTAACAATACTATTATACTGTAACCTCAGATGAACAATACTATTGTACTGTAACCTCAGATGAACAATACTGTTATACTGTAACCTCAGATGAACAATACTATTGGACTGTAACCTCAGATGAACAATACTATTATACTGTAACCTCAGATGGACAATACTATTATACTGTAACCTCAGATGGACAATACTATTGGACTGTAACCTCAGATGAACAATACTATTATACTGTAACCTCAGATTATACTGTAACCTCAGATGAACAATACTATTATACTGTAACCTCAGATGAACAATACTATTATACTGTAACCTCAGATGGACAATACTATTATACTGTAACCTCAGATGGACAATACTATTATACTGTAACCTCAGATGAACAATCTTAATATACTGTAACCTCAGATGGACAATACTGTTATACTGTAACTTCAAATGAACAATACTATTATACTGTAACCTCAGATGAACAATCTTAATATACTGTAACCTCAGATGGACAATACTGTTATACTGTAACTTCAAATGAACAATACTATTATACTGTAACCTCAGATGAACAATACTATTATACTGTAACCTCAGATGGACAATACTATTATACTGTAACATCAGATGAACAATCTTAATATACCGTAACCTCAGATGGACAATACTATTATACTGTAACCTCAGATGGACAATACTATTATACTGTAACCTCAGATGAACAATACTATTATACTGTAACCTCGGATGAAAAATATTATACTGTAACCTCGGACGAACAATAATATTATACTGTAACCTCAGATGAACAACATTATTATACTGTAACCTCAGATGAACAATACTGTTATACTGTAACAGTAAAGTTTCATTAAAGTTCTCAGGCCAAGTTTTATTTCATGAACATGTTTATGTTTATTTAAATCGAAATCAATACACAACAATATATATTTACAATTCATACATTGCAATATCTGTGAAAAGCGAGAATAAGATTTATTTGATGACGTAGACAATTTTTAACATGTAAATTAATCCACATCTAAATGTATTTATCAATTATCTGGCAATAGATGTGCAGCTATACAATTCAGATTTACCTGATTTCCCCCGTGCAGTCACGCAGAGGTAAAAGTAGTATCTACGTCATGCAAATAAAACTTCTTTTTACATACAGCTAAGTAGCGGTTTTAAATATATGTTTCTCTCCGGGACTATCAAGAAATGTTCATATGACGTTTAAGAGTTAAATGTGTTTAATTGATAATACTACAAAATGGGTGGCCATTCATCTTTAATTTGCATTAAATACAAGTAGGTGTAAAAGTCGAACAGAATGTCATTTATGCTGCAATGAATATTATACTCGAATATAAGTGGTTCAGTGTGACTACACACTATGTATATATAACTATTATGTCACACTATGTATATATAACTAGTATGTCACACTATGTATACATAACTAGTATGTCACACTATGTATATATAACTAGTATGTCACACTATGTATATATAACTAGTGTCACACTATGTATATATAACTAGTATGTCACACTATGTATATATAACTAGTGTCACACTATGTATATATAACTAGTATGTCACACTATGTATACATAACTAGTGTGTCACACTATGTATATATAACTAGTATGTCACACTATGTATATATAACTAGTATATCACACTATGTATACATAACTAGTATGTCACACATGTATATATAACTAGTGTCACACTATGTATATATAACTAGTATGTCACACTATGTATACACAGCTAGTGTCACACTATGTATATATAACTAGTATGTCACACTATGTATACATAACGAGTGTCACACTATGTATATATAACTAGTATGTCACACTATGTATATATAATTAGTGTCACACTATGTATATATAACTAGTATGTAACACTATGTATATTTAACTAGTATGTCACACTATGTATATATAACTAGTATGTCACACTATGTATATATAACTAATGGCACACTATGTATATATAACTAGTATGTCACACTATGTCACACTATGTATATATAACTAGTATGTCACACTATGTATATATAACTAGTGTCACACTATGTATATATAACTAGTATGTCACACTATGTATACATAACTAGTGTCACACTATGTATATATATCTAGTATGTCACACTATGTATATATAACTAGTGTGTCACACTATGTATACATAACTAGTATGTCACACTATGTACATATAACTAGTATGTCACACTATGTATATATAACTAGTGTCACACTATGTATATATAACTAGTATGTCACACTATGTATATATAACTAGTGTCACACTATGTATATATAACTAGTATGTCACACTATGTATACATAACTAGTGTGTCACACTATGTATATATAACTAGTGTCACACTATGTATATATAACTAGTGTCACACTATGTATATATAACTAGTATGTCACACTATGTATACATAACTAGTGTGTCACACTATGTATACATAACTAGTGTGGCACACTATGTATACATAACTAGTGTGTAACACTATGTATACATAACTAGTATGTCACACTATGTATACATAACTAGTGTGTCACACTCTGTATACATAACTAGTGTGTCACACTATGTATATATAACTAGTGTGTCACACTATGTATATATAACAAGTGTGTCACACTATGTATATATAACTAGTGTCACACTATGTATATATAACTAGTGTCACACTATGTATACATAACTAGTATGTCACACATGTATATATAACAAGTGTCACACTATGTATATATAACTAGTATGTCACACATGTATATATAACTAGTATGTCACACTATGTATATATAACAAGTGTCACACTATGTATATATAACTAGTATGTCACACTATGTATACATAACTAGTGTCACACTATGTATATATAACTAGTATGTCACACTATGTATACATAACTATTGTGTCAGACTATGTATAGATAACTAGTATGTCACACTATGTATATATAACTAGTATGTCACACTATGTATACATAACTAGTGTCACACTATGTATACATAACTAGTATGTCACACTATGTATATATAACTAGTGTCACACTATGTATACATAACGAGTATGTCACACTATGTATATATAACTAGTGTCACACTATGTATACATAACTAGTATGTCACACTATGTATAATAACTAGTGTCACACTATGTATATATAACTTGTATGTCACACTATGTATTATATAACTAGTATGTCACACTATGTATATATAACTAGTGTCACACTATGTATACATAACTAGTATGTCACACTATTTATACATAACTAGTGTCACACTATGTATACATAACTAGTATGTCACACTATGTTTATATAACTAAATGTCACACTATGTATATATAACTAGTGTCACACTATGTATACATAACTAGTATGTCACACTATGTATACATAACTAGTATGTCACACTATGTATATATAACTAGTGTCACACTATGTATATATAACTAAATGTCACACTATGTATATATAACTAGTATGTCACACTATGTATATATAACTAGTATGTCAGACTATGTATACATAACTAGTGTCACACTATGTATATATAATTAGTATGTCAGACTATGTATACATAATTAGTGTCACACTATGTATATATAACTAGTATATCACACTATGTATATATAACTAGTGTCACACTATGTACATATAACTAGTATGTCAAACTATGTATATATAACTAATATGTCACACTATGTATATATAACTAGTATGTCACACTATGTATATATAACAAGTGTCACACTATGTATATATAACAAGTATGTCACACTATGTATATATAACTAGTGTCACACTATGTATATATAACTAGTATGTCAGACTATGTATACATAACTAGTGTCACACTATGTATATATAACTAGTATGTCAGACTATGTATACATAACTAGTGTCACACTATGTATATACAACTAGTATGTCACACTATGTATACATAACTAGTATGTCACACTAGAATATATAACTAGTATGTCAAACAGTGTGAAGTGACAATTACATTACATTGCAATACATAGTGAAAATGGTTACGGGTGCGTTTTGAATCCATATAGCAACCATACACCGATATTACAATATTACCAACAAGATAGTGTCACTGATGCAAAAGTGTTGAAACGACTTTTAATCAGAAGTTACAGTTACTAATGTTTTATGTTGTTTTTTATGCTAAAATAAGCATTTATAATAGGCGTGTATTTCAATTATACATTTGGAACGTATGTAACATTTTAGATCAGATTTTAGTCAATTGTAAATAATATACAGTATCGACACACACACTAACACAAACACCAACAACTACAACAACTAAGAAACAAAAACAAGAATATCCATAAAATAAAACATAGTACATACATAGTATAAACTCATGAACTCTGTCGCTTGGTCTGATATGTTGACACAGGACTTATTTAACACTTGAAGAACCACAACAAAGTAAACTTTATTATACTGGTATTCAACAGCGGCAACATTGCTAAACAGAAAAGGCTCTGAAATAAAACTGTTGGTTTCCGCAACTTACTAAGGTATTTGTTTCTTTCTATCTCTTACCACTCAGCAGCGTTTACATGTGTCATGGTTTCATTAACACATTTCTCTTGAGAAAGTCTCTAAGATTCAACTCAGATGAACTCTATTATTAAGCTGTAACAGTTTCTATAATTGACATTGAACGGCATTTAAAATGTTAATGTGTCAACTGCTTCTACCGTACACTAGAATCACGGTACATTGGTTCAGTGTATATAGGGTGAAATATTTGTGAACTACCAATGACAGACAAACTTCGGACGAACTACGGCAGGGCGCATAGCTATGACAATATACACGGAAATCAAGCGTATGCATGCACTTCCTAAACAGGACAAATGCAACACACGCTGATGAACTGTATCTGTACATCATAACCCAATCGTCTGGAGGCACAATTAACATACATACATACAATTATAGCTCATATGAGTGGGCAACATTTAAGCATTCAACCATACACAGCTATATTGAGACAGTGACAATGAAAGGTGCCGGATCTTGGGGATACTGTGAATTCAGTAAATATATTAAAGGGAGATAATTTGAACTCACTGCGGCAACTTTCGAAATGAGAGAGAGAGAGAGACACACACACACTGAATAGAACACCAGCCACTGTATGTCAAACAGTGTAAAACGACATTAACACTGCATCACAACAATGATTGAAAATGGAATACGACTGTGTTTGAATACACACAGCATCCATACTATGGTATTACAATGTTACAAACGACACGATTGCAATAGGCTGTTTTCAGGATTTGTTTTTACTAGTGTTTATTGTCAAGGAGCAAATATTTGTTTAACATTTTTCAGAAAACATCTTAAGTAAAGTCAGGATATGAGGTGTTACATTTGTAAGTTTTCATAGTGTTCCATGTCTCCCCTATCAATAAAACGTTACCATATGACTGTTCGTCCTTTGCAGCTTTAGTATCCGAAACGTTAGTATATGACCGTTCGCTCTTTGCAGCTTTAGTATCCGAAACGTCAGTATATGCCTGTTCGCTCTTTGCAGTTTTAGTATCCGAAACGTTAATATATGACTGTTCGCTCTTTGCAGCTTTAGTATCCGAAACGTTATTATATGGCCGTTTTCTCTTTGCAGCTTTAGTACTCGAAACGGTACTATATGACTGTTCGTCGTTTGTAGCTTTAGTAGTCGAAGTTCTGAAACATACACATACCGATTTAAAAGACTGCTCAACCTTACCATATACATACTCGAAATAACCATAATCACCTTGAATAATGATTGTAACCCCCGTGCTACGAATCAGTAGTGTTACCTTTACTGGTCCGTTGTACCTACGAGCCCAATATAGGTGGGTTTAACGTTTGCTTAGTGCTGTGTGGCGGCCGTAAAAAATCTCCCCGACCACCAACCAGTAGTGTTATTACTGACTGGTCCTTTGGGATCATCAAGCCCGATCTGTGTGGCTTTAAAGTAGAATATCGTTTAAACCGGTGTTAGGAGGCGTGAGAGGTGTCGCAATTCACATTACCTCTCATGAACAGACTCATTAAAACAAAATCTGCTACTTTTATCTCTTGTTTGTGTTTGTTGCTTCCAAAGGATCACGGTTATCAATATTTATTGAAGGCAGTACCTACATTATGGATCACTCGAATTCCGAAGCTTTAAGCACCACCTCAATAACCAATCACCATTGAGTATTTAAATAAACTATGTTAGATACACTACATTCCAACTACAAACAATACAAGTAGATGAATGTCGAACAGAAAATGTACCAAGGACCTCGGTCAATCAAAAGCACGCATAGAAACACACAATAATTACAAAGAGGAATAAAAGGCAAGACATGACATCCCAAACATAAACTGGTTGACAATAGGGCTACCGCATCGGAACGGTTCAGCGGCAAAAAGGATCGCTGTGGATGGGGCGGGGGTAGGGGTTAAACCAGGTTCTAGGGTGCACCAAACCTCCCTTTTACCCTAGTGTCATGCTAATAAAACGGGACAGTGTAAATAAAGATGTCCCCGGCAGTTTAAATTCTCTAACACTAGATCATGAGAAAAGTTGAGAAAACCCTAATAAAATAGGCCAAACTGTTGATGAGCACAAAACCTTCAACACTGTGTAAGAAACACGTGTGTTTAACGATAAAACTGGATCTATGAATGTCATGCAATCCCTGTGGGATGAAAAGATAACACAACCGATTGGATGTACGGGGAGACTTTTTACGGTCGCCACACGGTAAATAACACTATTGTGACAATACTAATTATTAACACGGGATGACGCTGCGTGGTAAAAAAAAGAAAGAAAGGAGAAATTTGGAAATCGTCAAGCACGTTTAATACAACAAATAATGCAGTCTCTGTTTCATTTTGAATGTTCATGAACGGTAGTGAAAACTGCTTGCTACCGTTCACACCCTCTAGCCCCGGGTTAGAGCAGAACTCAATATTAATCATGTCTGTAGTACAGAAATTTAAGCCATCCCGAAGATGATATGCATATGGCGGTGAACATGAAACCTTCATTGCGGTATTTTCACACCATTCCATGGCCAGCGGCGTATGGTCCAAGTTTCTAACAAAACGCTTTGCCCTAAACGAGAAATAACCAAAATGGAATTAAGTTGGGAGCAGAGGTTATGAAGCCTGCGTATCACAGGTAAAAATAAAACCCTAAATTAAAAAGCAGGCAACATACCCCGAGGTTGATTAAACTATACTCAAAACCTTAAAAGGCTGGAGTAGTGGAACCACCCATTTGAAATTCAAGTAAGAATACAAAAGTATAACTCCGGATTTCCTAAAGTCAATCAAGAAATGACACACATTTTAGTTACATGCATAGCGCAAAAGACATTATTGATGCATTTAATAATACATCTCGGTATTTATATGACAAACTCAATATAGATTTGTTTAACTCCTAGGGTCACTAATATGTATCCACCAGTACTCACGTTGAATAAAGCCAACAGTTTGGATACCATAGCAGCAGTCCTCAAAATCCATCTCTCGAATTCAAACGAATACATTACATACTAAACTGTAAGTTAAGAGCGATACTTTAACTTGGACATCATTCACTATCCACATCTAGATTGGGATAAACCTCGTGCAACATATGAAATTTTATTCCCCAGCTCATTCGGTTTGCTAAAGCTTATAATACTGTTATCGACTTCAATGATCAAATTCAAGTTATTACAAGTAAACTGCTTCAGCAAGGTTTTCGTTATTATAAACTACTCTAGAAGTACCACGTGCTTCAGCAAGGTTTTCGTTATTATAAACTACTCTAGAAGTACCACGCATATCTATCACCTTTCTGCGACTAGGAATATCACAGCAGTTATGTTACGGAGATGCTATCTATAAACTTTGGACATTAAAGCAGTCTGACGGGTTTTCTGAACTCTGCACAATATATCGACCCATTAGTATTGCCCTTCAACAGTCAATCACTACACGACCCTTTAGTATTGCCCTTCAACAGTCAATCACTACACGACCCATTAGTATTGCCCTTCAACAGTCAATCACTACACGACCCATTAGTATTGCCCTTCAACAGTCAATCACTACACGACCCATTAGTATTGCCCTTCAACAGTCAATCACTACACGACCCATTAGTATTGCCCTTCAACAGTCAATCACTACTCGACCCATTAGTATTGCCCTTCAACAGTCAATCACTACACGACCCATTAGTATTGCCCTTCAACAGTCAATCACTACACGACCCATTAGTATTGCCCTTCAACAGTCAATCACTACACGACCCATTAGTATTGCCCTTCAACAGTCAATCACTACACGACCCATTAGTATTGCCCTTCAACAGTCAATCACTACGCTTCACATTGCTCTTATGCTATGACTGGACAACCTCGTTGGACTCCATGATTGCTCAGTCTGAAACCTTTCAGCAAGATTATTTTGTGTGTGATTTACTCATGGACGTATTTGGTGTCGTCTTTATGTCGAAAGCAAAGAAGGCACCGTTTCCTAAATTGTCATCCTCAGACTGTGGTGTTGCCTTGTATTACATAAATACATAACATACAACCATACGGGCTAAGATTTTCACAGTTATCTTCAACATTGCATTTTGTTGTTATTAATACATTCACCTTTGTTCTTATTAATACGTACCCACAAGCTAAATATGAGTTCTCTGGACCTGTGTCAGTGGTGTCTTCGTAATGTTTGCCAAGTGTGCATGATTCTGTAATTGTGTTGCAGTCGTCAATTAATTCACTCCTGTAAAAACGAAAAAGAAATTGTTTGCTCTTAAATACATGTATGCAGTGATGATTTTCTGGAGTTTAATGCTATATGATAATTTTGACCTACAGAGTCGGGAGATATGTTTTGTTGATGTTTGTTTTTCATAATGTCTATGAATGCGATTGACATATCAGCAAAAATGTTATTGAAATATTGAAAACTGTATTCAATAAACTATATATTATTAACAAAAACGGATGTCATTTGCCCGTCGTCCATCAACCATTATACCATGCTAACACATGTATGAATTATATTACAACCATGACATTATTAACTTGTATCGAATTTAAACTAATAAAATGAAAAGAAGTTGCGTTTTACGTCCCCTTAACAGATCACATTAGTTTATGTTGGGACAGCAACGTCAAAGGGAGATGAGATAAATGATGAAATTTCCTCATACATGCAAGGGAGCAAACTCGTGCGGGCAGAGGTCTGTAGCGTAATTCGAAAGCGCAATGCCTCATCCACTAATCTACAGATGTCGCTCAGATTTCAACTAAAATGTTTGATGGTGATCTTCATACCAATGATGAGGTTGATATGAAGCCAATTTTTGAAAATGCATGTATTTCTTTGAAGTTAGTTGTACTTGATGCATGCAGAGTTATTGACAAACATCTAACAACTGTAAGTACGATAGTGTTATATGTATTCCTCCCAACTATTTATTCGGAATTTTATAAAAGCTAACATAAACATAATTTGTGATGTATAGATGGTCATGTATGAAATGCTGGTCAATCGGAGAAAAACTAATGGAAATTATTACAAATATTAATCAGGATGTGGTCCTACTTTTCAAAATTCGAGTGAAAACATGTGTACACAATTGAATTTGTGCTTTAAAGGACAAATTACTGTTATATAAGTAGCCATATACCATTTATTGTATAACATTCTGCCGATGTAATTTATATCTTCATCTCTCGATTTCAAATGATTGTATTCATACTAAAATCTATGATAAGAGAGATGATTTCAATTTTAACATCGTTAACTATCCACACCTGGATGTAGATGTACCTCGTGCTACCTCATATGGGGTGTATATCTCCCAGCTCATTCGATTTGCTAGAGCGTGTAATGATGTTATAGACTTCAATGATCGTAATCAAGTTATTACAAGTAAACTTCTTCAGCAGGGTTTTCGTTATCACAAACTACGTAGATCTTTCTCTAAATTCTACCGCCGCAACGAGGGCCTGCTGGAAAAGTACAACACCAACCTTAAAACACTTCTGCGACTAGGCATATCACAACCCTCATTTTATGGAGATGTGGTCTATAAACTTAAAAAGTTAAAGGGGTCTGACGGGTTTCCTGACCGCTTTACAAATTTAATCAAGTTCGTCAGAAAAGGATATAACCCCTTGGTTTTACAGCGCACTGCATGTTTAGTAATTGACCCCTCTACAGTCAGTCATTACGCTTCACTTTTCACTTGTGCGGTGACTGGACTACCTCTTGGGACTCTATGATTGTACCTACTGAAACCCCAACTAAGGGAGGTGGGTGCATGAGCTTTCGTCCCTCGGGTTTTCTGGTCGTACCCTAGATTGGTCTTCTCTTTAGCTGCAACTACTATGGTTGTTCAGTACGATTCTGGATACATCCTGAGATGTTTATTATTTTGTATGTGTATCTTTAGTTGGTTTCTCTGGATGTGGACTTTATTGTTAGAGATTTCCTTTTGATGGGATTTAGTTTTGTTTACACTGTCTTGTCTTTTTGGGCGCTGAAGACAGGATAATAGCGAGGATTGTGCGCATATAAAATCGATTCAAGCTAACCAGTAGGTCTTATTGCCTACTGACCGTTCCAAGTCGGTAACCCTGTCTTCACCACCCTTTCTGTTGTTTTTTGTCTCTTTCATTGTAGTTTCAAGTCCTTGTTTGCAGTACAGTGCGGACCTACGATGCCATTGCGTTCGGACGCTGTGGTTTCTATAGGACCCTATATATCATTTTGTATGTTGGTAGTCATTTTGTAACGTAGTAATTGTAATTAATTAGGATAAATAGAGAGTGTAACGTTTGCTGTCCTCTCGTTGTCTTTATTTTAGAATAAGTGGCCATTATAGGGCATAGTAGATCTATCTCGTTTCATTAATTCTAAATTTTGTTCTAAATCTTGCAATTTTTTCTTCGGGCAAAGAAGCAATCATGTAACATAACCTTTTTATTAGATAACTCAATATAACGTATTTTTAATAAATAACGTACTTGTTATCAAATCGCCCTGGTAGATTTTACATGCTAACACCGGTAACTCTTTATTCAAGGGTAGTAACTGTTCCTACCTAACACCTCGAGTTGCCCCCTTTGATGTTTCTAGTATTGGGGGCAGACCACCCACTTATTCTAAGTAGATTACTAGAACCAGTAGCGTCTAACTCCCGACATCCGTAAACGTTTATTGTTTTTGTTTAAATGAACATGTGTTTCTCGTTTTATGAATCGGAGAGTGATGCATTTGGGTCATTGAAGATGGTCGGCGGCAGAATTGACCGAATGCTTTACTGGAAAAAGGGCTCGTTTTATAAATATTATAATTAATTTTCGTCATTAAAACTTACGAAATATCAACTAGTGAAGTGAATTGGGTTTTAAAGCTCACCACCACATTATATGGTTATATGGCGCCTAACATGAATGAACATGCCATGTTCATCCTCCACTTACATCAAGATAAAATAAGGAGAATGGGCATAGCACCTGCAGTTGATGAAGCTTACCTTTAGTCCTGGAAAATTTTTTTTATAGTAATATTTATGTTTAAATAATGTACGAGAGATAGGTATTTGAGTAAAAAATAAGATGTTTATTTCGATTTGTCTGGCATAGCCTAACGTAAGTATGGCATTATATAAGGTGGCATTGCAAGCGCAAGGCTATCGCGTCAGAATGATGTATAGTGTCAAACGAAAGTGTTGATGTCGATTTCTGGGACATAGCCTAACATAATTCTAATCATAATAAAACAATAATATATAAACCTTATCTTGTCTTACTGGAGTAGCATCATTAAACCATTTGCCACTCGTTTCAGATCATGCCAAAACGAGTATCGAAAAGTCTGTATTCTCGGGGGAGAGGGACAAAAGAAATACAAGACAGAGTGGATCGGAAGCTAATGGTTCTAACGGCACTTTAACACTTTTGATCAAGTAACATTGATCCAGTAGCATTACTGGGAACATTGGACATAAATCTGCATTTAAACGGTTGCAAATCAATTTCATAGCTTTGGAGTGGTTGAGTTTCAAAGTTGGAAGGAATTTTGTTCAATGTCTTGCCCCCTTGTTATAAAATCTTCAACCTTTTTAGAATGGGCGCTCAGATAACGGAGGAATGAAGATAGTATTTGGATGAATTGTTATTTGGAGGTCAGAAGGAAACACGTGATTGCTCCTGTCTTACGTTAACATTTAGTGAATTATGCACAGAACTTGGCATAAAATATTTTATAGTCGTAATCAATATCATAGTGAGCAAATATGCTTTTATATTGGGCTTTAATATCTGTATTTGCTTTACCTTCACAGGGATATATTACAGGTTCAAATATGTTTTTGTTAAGGTTTATTTTTTTCATTTATTTTTTTCATTTCAGCAATTTATTTCAGTAAACAGATTTGCCGAAAATACGGTCTAAGAGCCCATGATTTATGTAAAGCCACTCAGTCTACAGCGTGCGAACGCTCTAGTAGTACACGCTCTAGTAGAGCGTTCACACGTGTGAACGCTACGTGTGAACGCTCTACTACAGCGTGCGAACGCTCTAGCTACAGCATGCGAACGCGCTAGTAGTACGTGCGAATGCCCTAGTAGAGGAACGCTGTAGTAGGAACTGTAGTAGGGCGTTCGCGCGCTGTACTACAGCGTTCGCACGCTCTAGTAGCCGTAAACTGATACTGGCATTGTGTTCAAATGCAAGAACACTCAATATGTCTTTATAAGACAAACCTATATTGAAATATATTTCAATAAGTTTTTTTCATGTCCACCATGATGTATTAACTTAGCATAACAGTATAACTGTACTCGTATCTAAGACGGCCCATTTGACAAACTTTTATTTCACTTCATAATTCCGAATTCCGAATTCCGAATTATGTAACTCTTTCAAATATTGGGTATTGTACATTGGAAACCCCAGGGGTCATGGGTTCAAATCTCACAGGAGGCATATTTTTTTCTTGTTATGCCCACGGGCATATAATAGTCACACAGTCAGTCCGTCCGTCCGTCAGTGCGTTCGTCCGTACTATATTGTCGTGTATTTGAGACCTATACCTTCAAAAAACATTACCGCCGCTGCCGGAAAAGTGATTTTAAGGAAAACATTTCACGACGTACGGACGAAGACTGGTCACCCTTTGTATCTCACTCCCAGCAATGAACGGCGGGGGCATACTAATTATCATAAATAGATCGTCTGGAGTAAAGCATACGTTTATATTATATTATATTATATTATATTATTATATTATATTATATTATATTATATTATATTATATTATATTATATTATATTATATTATATTATATTATATATATAATATATTATATTATATTATATATTATATTATTTTATATTATATTAATTATAATATTTATTATATTATATTTTATATTATATTATATTATATTATATTATTATTATTATTATTATATTATATTATATTATATTATATTATATTATATTATATTATATTATTTATATTATATTATATTATATTATAATATTATATTATATTATATTATATTATATTATATTATTTGACTAACTTTCATTTCACTTCAGAATTCCTAATACTTCAGAATTCCTAATTCCTGAATTCAGAATTCCCTAATTCCGAATTCTGAATTCAGGATTAATGTAAATCTTTAAACTATTGGGCGCTGTTCCAAAAAGTTGGATTAACTACAACATGATATGTAGTAGAATATGATAAGATAATAAGAAAATAGAAATAAAAAAAATAAGGAAAAAGTAGCAGTGGAAGAAAGAATAATGCAACACATGTGATATTGCTCGGGTTGATCAGACAGATAAACTGTAATGGCAAACCTAAGTAAATCGATGACTATCTCTAATAAAGGTTTGAAAAGAATTTAAAACCAAAGCATTTTTTTTGTGTTGTAAGACCTAACCTTCCAAGCAATAACGTATTTGAGCTTAAAGGATTAAACGAACGTGTTGACTGGAAGAGTTCGAGCCTTTCAACATTGAATTGCATACATTCGAAGAAGAAATGATTTGCATCTTCATTACCCTGACCGAAATTGCATTGAGGCGATTCGCGTAAATGATTTTGAAAAAGATCGTTATTGAGATAACTACATGAATTTCTTATCCTAGCATGCATAACAGATAAAAAACTTAATGAGCCTGAATTTCTAATATCTAAAGGTAAATCATTCCAGAGTTTCATAGCTGATGGAATAAATGAATTCATAAAAATAGATGTTCTAACTGGAGCCTGCGAGAAAATTGCTACGTTCCTGAGGGGATATGGAGTCTCTTCCGCTACGGTTCTTATCAGTAGATTTGCTAGGTATTCAGGCACTGTTCAGTTTTTCATTTTATATATAAGAGAACGCTTTTGGAACTTACGCCGTTCTGAAAACGTTAACCATCCTATCTCATTCATCAAATTAACAATAGATACCGAACGGGTAAGACCGGTCACAATACGTGCAGCTTCATATTGTATTTTTTCAAGTTTATTTTTTTCATATTCGCTGCAGCCATCCCAAACAATAGCAGCATATTCTAAGATTGGAAGGACATACGAGAAATAAATTTGATTTAATGTCTTACGACTTAGTAAAATTCAATAAAACCAATAAACCGAGTCTGCTGCTTTATTCTCTTAATTGTGTTTGTTGCTCCCAAAGGATCACCTTTATCAGTATTTATTAACATTCACACTAGCGTTCGTTTAGTGCAGTGTAGCGGCTGTAAAAAGTCTCCCCGTGCTACGAATCAGTAGTGTTATTTTTACTGGTCCTTTGGGACCAACGAGCCCGATATAGGTGGCTTTGAAGTAGAATACCGCTTAAGGCGGTGCTAGGGGGCGTGAGAGGTGTTGCTTCTTTCATTACTTGTCATGAACAGACTCAATAAAACCGAGTCTGCTGCTTTATTCTCTTAATTGTGTTTGTTGCTCCCAAAGGATCATCTTTATCAGTATTTATTATTCTTCACACTAGCGTTCGTTTAGTGCAGTGTGGCGGCTGTAAAAAGTCTCCCCGTGCTACGAATCAGTAGTGTTATTTTTACTGGTCCGTTGGGACCAACGAGCCCAATATAGGTGGCTTTGAAGTAGAATACCGCTTAAGCCGGTGCTAGTGGGCGTGAGAGGTGTTGCTTCTTTCATTACTTCTGATGAACAGACTCAATAAAACCGAGTCTGCTGCTTTATTCTCTTAATTGTGTTTGTTGCTCCCCAAGGATCACCTTTGTCAGTATTTATTAGTGTAAATTTCAAAAGCCTCATAGTTCCAATGATTTTGGAAGCCGAAAGAGAGATATTTTCGATATGCATACGCCATTTGCCATCATGGCTCAAAGTAAGGCCTAAATGTTTGTGGTGTTCAACAAACGACAACTGGGTGTTTACTACAATAAAATTAGGCCGACGCTGTTCATCGGGTTTTGAAAAAAACAATGCTTCGGTTTTACTGGCGTTTAACTGAACTAACCATGTTTTTGACCAATTTGAAACAATGTTTAAATCATGGTTTAGAATACCCTCTATATCATCAATTCTTGAAGTGGATACTGACAAAGAACTATCATCGGCAAACAATCGAGCTATGCTTAACATATTTTCGGATATATCATTAACATATATTAAAAACAAAAGGGGTCCGAGTACAAAGCCTTTAGGAACACCCGCGGTTATGTTTTTGATTTCAGAATACGCGTTTCCGACAAATACTTGATGCCTTCTATTATTATGATAACTTTCAATCCAAGAAAATAATTTACCATGAACTCCATTCTGCTTAAGTTTAAATAAAAGAGCTTTATGCAATACCCTATCGAAAGCTTTAGAGATATCTGCGAATACAATACACGTATAATGTTTGGCGTCAAAAGCTTGACAAATATTATGATATATATAGATAAGTTGATAAACTGTCGAATGGCCTGTGAGAAAACCAGACTGATTTTTAAAAAAATAAGTTATTAATATGTAAATGGTTATAAATAAACTTATAAACGATCCGTTCAAAAGCTTTCCCTACACAACTTAGCAGAGAGATCGGTCTATATTTAGTGGATATATATGTAAGACCTATAAAAAGTGGCATAACGTTTGCAAATTTCTAAATGTCCGGACAGTCTCTATTTGAGGCTTTTTCTTTTTGCGCTCTTTATTTGAGGCGTTTTTATTTTTGCGAGACAATTGCGTCAGCCAATTCCTCTATTTGAGATAGTTTCTGTTTTTTTTATGTTTACATATGTTTATGTTGTCCACGCAACTTATTTGTATATCTTTATTTTAAGCACGTTAATTTTTAGTCTAGTTTCTAAGCATGTGGCAGGTTTTTTTTCGCGGTCACAGCAATGACTTACTGTGTAGTTAATAAGAATTTTGACATTTTCAATACAAGAACTTTCAATTAGGTACGTTTGTATTTGCGAACTGCTGTAACCAGGGTTCATAAAGTACATCTATATGTTTCAATTACATACACATTTTATCTTACTTCTATTTTGTTGAATCCGTGGCCAATATATTCCAATAAACATAAACTGTAAACATCGCCTTGTATTGTTCTAAATCCATCTTTAATAATGGAATTTGTGCTTTAAAGGACAAATTACTGTTATTTAAAGATGAACGGCCATCCTTTTTGTAGTATTATTAATTAACAAATTAACAAATTAACACTTAAACACCATATGAAAATTTCTTGATAGTCCCGGAGAGAAACATTTATTTACAACCGCTACTAAGTTGTATGTAAAAATGAGTATTATTTGCATGACGTAGATACTACTTTTACCACTGCGTGACTGCACGGGAAAATGAGGTAAATCTGAATTGTATAGCTGCACAACTATTGCCAGATAATTGATAAATACATTTACCTGTGGATTAATTTACCTGTTCAAAGTTTTCTACGTCATCAAATAAAATCGAATTCTCGCTTTTCACAGACATTGTAATGTGTAAATGGTAAATATATATTGTTGTGCATTGATTTCGATTTAAATAAACATAAACATGTTCATGAAACAAAACATGGCCGGAGAACTTTAAGTGGCCATAAACCATTTATTGTATAACATTCTGCCGGCCCAATTTATAATATGACACAGATTTATGCGGTACAAAAAAATAATTTGATCAGTATTCGCAACATACACCCACATCCTCTCCTTTATTGAAAACAGTGTTTTGGATTTTTTACGTTTATATTTTCAGAACACGGAGACTGCAACGGTTTCAGTCTGGTTCTTCCGTCACGGCTTCCACAGGGTTTACAGCAATCCAGTTTCGGGATTTCCTCATGGTGGCGGCAGTTGTTTCATACAGATACACTTACATCGAAGTTTTATTGTACAGATTACCAACGTGTTGTGTCATACAGATACACTTACATCGAAGGTTTATTATAAAGATTACCAACGTGTTGTGTCATACATATACACTTACATCGAATGTTTATTATACAGATTACCCACGTGTTGTGTCATACAGATACACTTACATCGAAGTTTGCTTATACAGATTACCCACGTGTTGTGTCATACAGATACATTTACATCGACATTTTATTATGCAGTTTACCAAAGAGTTGAGCCATATAGAAGTTTATTATGCAACTTACCCAATTGATTGTCCAGTGTGTGGCTTTTTATTTCCTAAAAAAGAAAAAAAGATAAACGTTGATATAAAACAATGACAAGATAAATGTTTATATAGGTCAGTTGAACAAAATAAAAGGGCGAATGATGTTGACTAATTGATCTTCTACATGGCATGGTTTTAATTTATGTAAACCATTACACGCGCTTAGTTACGCACGTGAAAATGTTAGTACGCTAAACGAATAAAAAACAATGGTACTGTATCAAATAAGAAGGAGAGAAACTATTATGACACATCACAGGATTATATCCACCGATCAAAAAGAAAGTATGAACAAATTAGAAATTTTGAAATTGTGGAACACGATAAATACAAAAAAACACAACAGATTGCAGTCTCGGTTTGATTGTTGATGAACGGTAGTGAAAAGTGCTTGCTACGTTCACACCCTCAAGCCCCGGGTTGAGCAGAACTCAATTTTTAAAATGCCAATAGTACATAAATTTGAGCCATCCCGAAGACGGTATGCTTATGATGGTGAACATGGAATCTTCAATGAGGTGTTTTCACACTATTACATGGAATTTAGCTGGGAGTGGAATTTAGCTGGGAGCAATGAATACAAAGCCTGCGTATCACAGGTAACAGTCAAAAGACTAAATTAAAAAGCGGGAAACATATCCTAAGGGTGAGTAAACACTACCCAGAACCTTTAAAGTCTGGAGTAGTGGAACCACCTATTCGAAATTCAAGTAAGAAACCAGAAGTATTTGCGGATGTACCAAGTCATTCAACTAGTAATGATATTATCCCATAACTAGTTGAGTTTGGCGGTGACTAATATGTCTTCAACATGTTATGGTACATAGTACGTTTCTACCACTCCATGTCCATCGTCATTAGCTTCAAGTTATTAGAAAATGTTAGATATATAAACGAATAAACAACAAGCTAAACTAGCTACTATAAATAAATAATTCCAAAATCTTTCATCTTTATACGTTTATTTTAAACGATAGTTGATACTTTTAACTAAACCGGAATTAATACTGCAGTATCTTCAAAAACTGCACAAGAACAGTGGCGTATGTTATTATTATAACAAAAATACTATTCAAGACGAATATTTTAGAAAAAGATTACAAAATGGAAGTTGTCTGTTTTTACATATCCTTAAAAACAATCTTATTAAACTACATTTTTATGACATTATTTGGTAAAATGAATAACCGATCAACACAATGTCGTTTTGAATCAAACTACTGAACACATGTCAT
Organism: Cyrtodaria siliqua; assembly: GCA_037043455.1. Lineage (NCBI taxonomy): Eukaryota > Metazoa > Mollusca > Bivalvia > Adapedonta > Hiatellidae > Cyrtodaria > Cyrtodaria siliqua. The sequence continues at coordinate 77,134 of JAWPHD010005485.1, read as the reverse complement.
AAAGTCAACATTAGCATTTAATATGAACCAGTTTAAATCCTCTATAAAATATATGGATATAGAAGTTAACATACCACGTCGCCGATGTAAACAACACAGGACAGAAATCACCACCACTAAAACAATTACTCCACCGCCACCAGCTCCTCCGATAATTATAAAGAGTTTAACGTTAGCCTCTGTAACTGTTTCACCATCACCCATCGCTGAAATCAAATGCATAATACATATATTTATATATATTATTAGTTATTAGGATTCTTGACAGGGGACATGGACTCACATTCCCTGCCTGGAAATACTCACATTCCCTGTCTGGAATATGCTTTCCAGGCAGGGAATGTGAGCCCATGTTCCCTGTCAAGGATCCTAATAACGAATTTGTCGTACTTCAAAGTTGTAACCATTTATTTAAGAAAAAAAACAGCCAAAAATACGATTTCATTTTAGTTGCGCCAATTTCCCCATAACGTGCCTCTAACTAGACGTTGTTTATTTTTCGTGACGTCATCGCTCTAACGTCTTTAATTTTTTTAATAAAATAAATAGAGATTATTTAACTGCTGGGATCGATTATAGGGAAATCCTTCACGAGATGATAGGCGTGTGGTTCTTTTCACGAACGAGCGTAAGCGAGTGAGTGAAAAACAACACACGCTTACCATCGAGTGAAGGATTTCCATATAATCAATCACAACAGTTAAATAATCTATTTATTTCATTTTTAATCAGATTATGTATGATTTAACCAGAATTATACGCTTTATTTAGCGTTATCGGCGGATGACGTCGACGTCACCAACACGTTATTGACGTCATAACTCAACGTCGCAGTTAGTTATTTTTGTGTTCGGAGTTAGTTATTAATATTTAGCAATTATGAATATTCTTTCACTGGGAAATCCCAATCTTTCACCCATAGAAATGTAATAAACGTATTTAATCACTATGTTAATGTTTTATTAGGTAAAATTGCCAACAAAAATATACTTACGATTATTTCAGATTTTTACAAACAGTTGAGAGCGCAGAAAAGCGATAGGAAGGAAACAATCGGCGGTTTCCAAAACGAATCGGCAACGTTATTGTCGCCATTTTTTGTGTATTTGAGTAATGGGGTACCTACGGGGAATTCGTCCTATGTTCACGTCGCGAGACATAGACATGGGCTCATGTCTATGGCGCATTGACCAATGAAATCCTGAGATTTTCTTTGCAGTATGACAAATATATATATATAGTATACAAAATCAACGGAGATGTCTTGAATGTCTTAAACTATGTTTGCTAACATACAGTCCCTCGGAAGACATATGCTCAAACACTTTAAACGTAAATGCTAAAATCAGCAGACTCGCTACCATTTAAGCGTTCTTTCTAAACAGAGTACTCAAATGCCGAATTTCCGGAATCAATCAGATTTATTCCGTAGTAGGTTCGTATAATATTTTTTAAAACATCTTAATATTGTATGTTTAAATCATGTAACCTTATATACGGCACGGTTCAGTAGACACATAGTAGACGACGCTCTGACCGACAGCGCCAAACGCGCAGTTGGTTTGTTGCGGTATTTAATAGTATATAACAAATGCCACGATGTGCAATCTGATTGGTTCCGATAATTTGGCATGTGAGAGTTCTATAAAGCGTTAATATTAATTTTAAAATTACATTCTGAAAACTTCTATGCGGAAACAGTATGGTACCGATGCATTTGATCATAATAAAATAATATATAGTCATCATACTTACTGGCTTAATATTTGTATTATACGAAATGTTATGTCGATGTTACATTGTTCTCAAACATAACACTTATATCGTTTATATCTATTTACTTCAGTATTTAACTTTTATCAAACAGTTACAAAAATATCAAATAGTCATCCGATTTTCATTCCTAAAATTATAGCCGTTACGTTAATTCCATACCTTAATTCCATTAAGTGCGGAGAAAACTTATATTAGCAGGATTTTATAACAGATATTTCCAAAATAAAACACATTTAATAACATGTTTTACTGAACAATTGTTATAACCTGTTTAAAATTATCTATATGCAAAATTATATGTACAGCATGCAAACTTTAAATCAAAATTACGGTTACCTCGCTATTATCTTCAAGAAGAATCAGACGAAACTGATCTAGACGACTGTTTAGACTAACGGGTATACATTACGTGGTCCGAGTATTAACTTGTATACCGCAGCCAACCCCGTTTTCCCTTCTTTGGGAAGGGGTTGGATGGGGTATGAAAGTTAATACTCGGACCACGTAAAGTATACCGTTTAGTTCTAAACATTGTCCAAGATCAATTTCGTCTGATTCTTCTTGAGGATAATAGCGAGGTTGTGTACACATACTACCGATTTAAACTAACCAGTAGGCCATATCGCCTACTAACCATTCCAAGTTAGTAAACATGTCTTCAACCCTCTTTGTGTTACGTATGTGTTGTTCTTTTCATTGTACATTGAGTTTGCTCTTTGTTGTGCATGCAGACCTACCATTGCGTGGGTGTTGTGATTTCTATAGAACCATTTTCCGCATTTTTGTAGGTAATCTCAACATTTAGGTTATGTTCACTATACACTTCTCAAAACTGCTAACTACACCGCTCACGTTTTATACACTTTTCAAAACAGCCACCGATTTAAAATATGAATAATTTTGTTAATATCATTATTTCATAGTTGTTTGTAATTAAATAAACAAATAACACAAATCTGCACTATATGAGACAAATTTTTATTTTATTGAAAAACATTCAACCCATCGATATATATAACCCAAAACGTCAGCGGTGTAGTTAGCAGTTTTGAGAAGTGTATATAAAACTGTAGGCACATTACTTATATTTATTTATAGAAACCGGTCGAAATTAACCTACCGATGACTCAATGTCTTGTTTTGAAATGTAAATGCTAAATAGTCAATACTCACAAAATACATCCAAAGTAAATGAATTAGCATCAGTTCCATTTGTCACCACACCCACTGTAGGATTCATTACGTTTAGCACGTGACAAGTGTATGTATCCGCATCACTTTCAGTCACGTTCTCAATTGTGAGTAATCTATCGTGTGTGTGCAGATCGCCCTTAGTTCGAGTCCATGTATATGTTAACAGGTTTGGATTTCCAGGTATAACATCGCAGGCTACTTCTAACACTGACCCGTTTTCTAGTCTAAGGTTCGGTAGAGGTTGTATACGAGGTGCATCTGCAGATGTATGGAAATAATATCTAAGCTGAATCTAAGATATAAAGGAAAACATTATTTGTCTCAATAAAACACAGGCCGTAGTCGACGAGGGTTTGACAACACGAAACATGCGATGCTCTTGTTCGTGTTTTCACTGCGAGTGGCGTACAACATGTATTAAAGACTCTTGTTATTATTTTATTCCGTCAAATCAGTGTTACAATAAATAAAACAATTAGGTTTCGGTCAGGTGCGCCCTTAACTTCACGCTATTTGAATACCAAACAAACCACTTGACGTCAGATGATTTGAACACCAAATAAATTGATTGAAATTACGTGATTTAAACTATCAAATAAACTAAAGGTTTTTCGAATAGTTATAGTATAGCTCTACACACACTGGTTACAGAACATATTATGTTACCCTATTAACAGGACTTCAACAAACTGCGATCAATCTAAATAAAGATCTATAGAGGATATTTGTTGTTTTGGAGTGAATAAAATACTTTATTTAATCGTTCTCAATGAAATAAATTATGTTATTCACTCAAAAAGTGTGAACAGCATGAGTGAAAATATTGAAAAAGAGTAAGATAATGGACCTTTGAAGTTTGATAACTTTGAGACGAAAAAAAAAATGTTATTCACAAGGTATTTACCAAGTTATTTAATTGCTAAACTTATTTTGTATATATGTATAGAGGACCTTATACGATTGCCTGTTTAATATTGGATTTATGAAACGAGTTGGATTCATTTATATGACATGATGTGAGGCTGTGCCGATCACCATATCAATTTCATCCAACGAGTTTAATAAATTCAATATCAAATAAGCACGATTGTGAGATACTATTTATCACATAACTCCAAAAAACCTCATAAGCAACATTTATTAGTGTAGCTGCCTATAGATAACGCTGTCGTGCGATGGCGGCATATGTTTGTATGATGACGTCATAGGTTGACGCCGAACGACCGATCTGCATGGTCGATTTCCGATATCCGGTATTTTAGAGGTTACGGAAATCGACGAAACAATTCCGATGTACCCGAGCTGAACGGAAAAGACACAAAGATGATTCGGCACAGATTGCTATCCTTTAAAATATTATGTTAAAAACGCTGATGAGAGCATTATTATACACATACGTACACAGCACATCTAAGAAAAAAGACGCATTGTTTTCGCCCACTTCGGTTGAACCAAACGATCTCGGCATGACGTTCTGTACAGTACACGTGCAGGTACCAGCATGCTGCTTACGTAATTGATGTATGTTCGGGCTCGATATTGGAGATGATACGTTACCTGACCACTGATATGACAGGTTTGATGGGTTACCTTCAGAACCAAAACAGTAATAGACAAACGAGCTGTTTGCTAGAGCTTTAATAATTGGTAGTTTAAGTGAGTCATCAGCGAGGTAAACTATCTGTGGTACGGATGGTCTATCTGAAAAAATATCGAAACTGTATATATTTCAAAGTCTGATTTTTCTCTTTGGCATCACTTCCGTCTATTTTATAATTTACTTTTACAAACTGATTGAGACTGATTTTTATCCAGCTTCTTTAAGTAACGGATTTTATACCATATACCTCAGCAGGCCTGCCAAATCTCCGGATAAAATCCATTTTTCAGTCGCTCTCCGGATCTCCGGATTTAAGTGTAAAATCTTCGGATTTTTCATCAAAACAAAATGTTCATGATTTCACAATTTATCAGCTATTTCCCGAATTGGTCCTGTTACGCTCCAAAGTCAGAGGAGTATTTGCAAGAGCCAAATCAGCGCGGGTCATCCGTGTAATTCACTGACTGAATATACAATTAACACCTAATGGCATAATTAGTTCCTTCAGTGACATAGTGTGCAATAGCAGCAATATATCTGTGACTTCTTTAATTGGTCAAGCTAACTGCAATCGCAAGTGTGAGGAACTTGAAACTCCTTGTGTGTGGTAACACTATAATAACTACTGGAGTGTACGATGATAATATTTATGAAGACGTTGTATTTGCATTAAGAACGCATCCGTTTAGAAAAGCAAGAGCACTTTCATAAAAATAAATTGTGGAAGAAATTTAAGTCTTTCTGATAGAATTTCTATGCTAATTTATTATTTTCTATGACTATCAAACAATGCATCAGTTTGTATTACTTGCATAAATAATTTAAATTTGCGCTTTAAAAAAGTAGCGCGAAAATCAAGTCGCGCACTCCAAATTTTCATTTAAAAATGTTATTCGCACGCTTTAAATCTTACATTTGAAAAATCTCAGGATTTTGTGTTAACATTTTTTGGCAGGCCTGCCTCAGCTACCAGCTATCCTCTGGCTTATTTTTTTTCTTGGTGCCACCACACATCAAAATTTGGAGACATTTGGTTCCATTAACAATATCCATTTATTTAGAAAAGACATGATACAATTATATAATAATTAAGGAGACATACTGAATGGATAAAAGAGAAATTTGGAAACCGTCGAACACGATATATGCATCTAATATTGCTGTCTCCGTTTGATTGAGACTGTTCATGAACGGTAGTGAAAAATGCATACTACCGTTCACGCCCGCTAGTCCCAGGTTGAGTAGAACTCAATATTTAAAAAGTCAATAGTATAGAAATTTGAGCCATCCCGAAGATGCTATGCATATGACGGTGAACATGGAACTTTCAATGAGGTATTTTCACACCATTCCATGGCCATCGGCGTATGTCCCAGTTTCTAACAAAACGCTTTGCCCTAAACATGCTTAACCAGAAAACAATGGGCGAAATAAACAAAATGGAATTTAGTTGGTAGCAGAGGTTATGAACCCTACGTATCACAGGTAACATTCAAAAGACTAAATTAAAAAGCAGGCAACATATCTTAAGGGTGATTAAACAATACTCAGAACATTTAAAGGCTGGAGAAGTGGAACCACCTATTCGAAATTCAAGTAAGAAAACAAAAGTATTTCAGAATGTACCACCGATATCTATAAATGAAACCATGTTTCATTGCATTTATTGCGCTGAATTATGAAACAAATGCTACACTTAGCAATTTAGCTAAGTACGGCAACATGTAACATGACAATGAAAATCACCAATTTAACATTATGTTACATAATTCCTTCAATTGACGCAGTTGGTTACATGCCAGTTTCAAAATTCCTATCCGTCTCAAATTATGTCATTGTTTCGAGAGGTAGTGAACGACCAATTCAGTTGTTTTCTTTATAAAGTATGTACAGTCAATTAAGAAGCATATAGGCCATTTTTTCAATATCAGTAGGACCTTGAAGCTTAAAAGCACAGGTCACATGTAAATTTCATCAAATCGATCTCTACCAGAAAATGATATTGGACAATTCAGCCAATGGATAACAAGTAATGCATATTAATGACTTCGTGACCTCAAGCCAAACACTTGTCAGTTGTCAAACTAACTTCAACAGGGGTAGATCAGTGTTGTTTTTAGAAGGTTACTTGGTTTATTGTTCATTTTGTTATACGCACAAATTGTGTCAAGAGTAATTAAAGGATGTGTATTGTTGTTGACTGGCCCCTTGTGATTTTTATTGATTTAGAAAAAGTAATTTCACCGAAAGTTAAACGTTAGAGCCACTATAATATTTTCATCGCATTTGTCGCCATTGGCGATGCCCAGAGGAGGCATTGACTGCTACTTTTCTCTCTTATATGTGTTGCCTCGAAGGGATCCCTTTTCAGTATTAAGTGTAAGATAAAGACAATAAGCCTAGAAAGTATAGTGGAATGTCGTTAGGGAATGCAACCAATAAGTACAAATACTCATAGAATATTTTCTGATTGGCTAACGTTAAACGTTACAGACACATATTTGACCAATGGCAAGTACTTAAAAAGAAAGTGTCCGTTCATCTTTCATATAAAAAGCAAAGGACAGGTGCAGACTTCATATAACATATATTTATGTGTGTCAATGGCGACTAGGTTATCATGCAATATTAATCACAAGTTGATTGCTTGCAGCTTTATTTAAAAACATCGTAAGTGAACACGTGAACACATGAAGCTAATACAACTCACACATAACAACGATCGACACAGTTTCATTAGTCGACACTATCTCACTTTCTCCTGATGTAAACACTGTATATGTCATGGTGCATGTACGTTTCGTGTCAGTCTGGATGTTATTTATTTTTAGCATCTGTCCAGGTTTTGATTGGCCACTCCATGCGTATGATGGTTCTGGGTTACCATGTGATACACATATAATGGTGACGTCATCTCCCTTTATAACATAAATTGAACTGCTGGATATAGATGTACCATTCAGACTGCCAAACATCAGCTCTGGTGTAGTTGGTGGAACTAAAATAAATAATGGTAATAGCAACATACGTAGACAACTGTTACGGAAACAAACAAAAATCATATATGAAATATATCTCAAACGTATCTCATTAAATATTTGTCTGATTGTGTAAAAATAAAATAAATGGTAATGCTGTTCATATGTTGCTATATACAAAAGAGTATGAGAGTGGACACAAGGATCATACATTCACAGTGAATTTTACCCCTGACTTTGAAATGAATCAATACATCCAACAACACGGTCCACTAAAATGATAAATAAACACAAACGTGTCTTCTTATTATCAGAATAGCTTTAGGAGATTTTGGTAACGGTCAATTACAAGTAAACTTTATCATGCGACCATGAATATGGAGTACAACACACCATTTATTGACGACATGTTTACATATTTCATTCCAATATCTTAAGCGGTTTATGAGTTTAAGGACAGGGCAATGAACATTTAACATGGTCTTTAACCGCTACCTTGACCTTGGACATACCAGCACAATGTATTTGTGATTCATAATCACGTATTGTTTCACTACTTGAACACCTTTCTCTTACTTTGACATAATCAAAAGTAATAACTAGTCACCGTTAAAACTAACATATGAATCACAATCTGGGTAAATCAGAAGCTGTAAACAAAACCGAAAATCCTATATTTTGCAATATAGCAATAGTTTGATTCGTAAAGCACGATTTAGTTTTGCTCATATCGTTATTGTTTGTCATATTATTGAAACACTCTTTAACTAAATTAATTATGTTATTAATATGAAGGTTTACGGAAGACGGAAAACGTTCATAAGCTCGTTATACCTTTGACCAGACCATAGCATTCCAGACGGAATTTGCCAAATAGTGTGATATATTCATATGTTATAGATATAGTCATAGACTCAGATATAGTCATATAGTCCGAAATCCGAAATATTATATAGTTTGATACAGTCATATTGCTTAACATAGTCATATATTCCAATACATTTGTATATACTCAGTTGCAAAAGAAACTGGACACTTTGAAAATTTTACTTTACACCCTATAGCGACAGTCCCTTAATGATTCGACCTATTGAAAAAACAAATGACAACACGATATTGGCAATGGAATTGTAAAAACTTTGGTACCAATCATGGTATATTCATTTTGGAATTTGTCAATTAAATTCTAAAAAAACTTTATACAATTAAATCTATACAAAACTCAGTTTCCACTTTCTTTTGCAACTGAGTATAGTCCGAAATATGGTATAAAACAGACAAAGTATGTAGTCATCTAATCTGATATAATAACACTATCTGGTATAGTAACTTAGTGCGCGTTAGTCAGAGGATATGTTTTGAAAACGGACAAAACTTTCACTGGAGGCATTTCAATGAAGAATCAGCAAACAAACTGTTACCCCTTTGTCTATGTTTTCCAGTATTATGTATGTATATGTTTCTCAATAATTCTGAAAAGATGTTGCATATTAGTTTTGAAATATTCTGGGACAGAAACTTTTAAAAGTATCTATGACAATATATAAGCAAGGCGTTGTAGGATTGATTGTTGTTCACTATACATTTAAAGTAAACGAGAAATCGTGAATTTCTATTGGAATGCTTTTGGATCGAAACATATATTATAAGAGGAGTTACATTAAAACATATTATATTCATATAATCTAAAGCGACATTGGAGTATTTGGACTATTGTGAATAATTAAACCAGGAAAGACTTGAAATAAAATTGGATTAATGGGCACTTGACAATTTAGATTGAAGGGACATTTGACAATAGTATTATGACTTGATACTAAAATTTCATTTTAAAGATAGCCCAACTCACCCACAAAGTCAGATTTATCTAAGCATATAACCTAAACTGCTTTATTTCCAATTATACATTATATAACATAATACAATGCATGCACATATTCATGTTTATCAATATTGAAATGATATTTCAACCTCAATAATAGTAATAATCCCTTGTGATCTAGCCCACAAGGTTTAAAGCAATGTTTCGACTGTTTTTAGGAATATCTACTTTTTTCCAGTTTATGTGAGTGATATGTTCCATTTCTATCATCTATAACATCATATACAGATATTGAAATATTCAGTAGATTCCAAGCGTTCCGTAGGTTTTAATATAACCTGGTATCTAGTACTATATCCCAGATGACCTTGAGTGATATGTTGGCTCAATACAATAATGAACCTAGACATAAGTCTATATATTTCAGATGACTATAAGTGATCTTTTGTTCAATACAATAATGAACGTTGGACATAAGTATATAAATTGATAGTACGAAATTATTACTATACTACATAGTTAGATAGTATTAACATACTTTACCAAGTAATAGGAATCAGTAATGCATTTCAAATGTAATACAGGTCAGATTGTATATACGGAATGAACCTTAGTATACAGAAATGTATAAAGCACAATATAAAACAAGGTGTATGATATATTTACCCCAAGAGTCACATACCCTTTATATATAAGAAATGAATAATAATGGCAATATAATATACCAATAATATATATGCAGTTACGGGATGTATTACACATGTATCAGATCAAGTTATCTGAGAATGATGTGTGAACAATATAACAATAAACATTATTGGTTGTGTGATACGGAATAAACCTTAAGGTTTGTATGTAAAGGTATTAACCGAACACTGAGACAATTTGAATTTAAAATATGAAAGAAAGGGGATCCCTGATGAGACTGCCCTTGGAATATACTGAATATTTCAATATCTATATATCATGTTATATATGATATAAATGGAACATATCACTCACAAAAACTGGAAAAAACAAGTAGATATTCCTAAAAACAGTCGAAACATAGCTTTAAACCTTGTCGGCTAGATCACAAAGGATTATTCCTATTACTGTGGTTGAAATATCATTTCAATGTTGATAAACATGAATATGTGCATGTATTTTATAATATAAATGTATAATTGGAAATAAAGCAGTGTAGGGTCTATATTTGAATGAATCTGACTTTGTGGTTGAGTTAGGCTACAGTATTGGATATCTTTAAAATCAAATTTTAGTATCAAGTCCTAATATTCTTGTCAAATGTCCCTTTAATCTAAATGTTCAAGTGTCCCTTTAATCCAATTTTATTTTAAATCTTTCCTGGTTTAATTATTCACAATAGTCCAAATACTCCAACGTTAGTTACACTTGGCGGTTAAACAATCATGACTGCATTGCAAGGTAAGCGTCATTTGTAGATATCGCGCAGATAATTCATAGGACACCTACTTGTAACTTTGGACCTCTATCTGATGTAATTTAATGCGCTTTATTTATCCGAAACGGTTAATGTTCCATCTATATCTTTGAACCATTTCTCGTTTTAAACTGGTAATTTAATGGCTTTTTATTTATTTTAAAAATAATTGAGGCCTTAAGCAACACCCCTCACGCCCTATAGCACCAGCTTAAGCGGTATTCTACTTCAAAGCCTCGTTGTTCCCAATACTTATCATGCGCAAATATATATGTATATTAATTGTTACATATGCAGGTAGATGGGGTTATTTTCATACCTGTGATGACAAATACAGCCAGGAAGAGGCATCCATGGCTCACGATTTGTTTATCCATTTATCACAGCATATGTCATGTATCATGTTATAATGCTATTTCTGAAATAAACAAATACAATTTGTCAATATGGTAATGTAAGAAATGTATGTGTAATAACTAAAGACAAAGTTGTGTAGATTTATAAATGTTTAGAGCAGTTTAAACTTGGATTAGCAGAGGAATGTCATTTAGATTTTAAAGCGATTCCTTTTAAGTAACACAGAAGAACATAACATAGCAGATTCGGTTTTACTGATAGGTAATGTTAGATGCAACGTCGCATGGTGCTACGGCTTGAGGGTATTCCACTTTAAAGCCATCAAGATTGGGTTCGGTGATCCCAAAGAAGCAGTATGTAATAACAGTATAGCAATAACGAAAAACAAATCATCTGGAAGCACATAGTGGAAGAATGTAGCACATTTCGCTTAACCGAGTCTGTGCAATGGGACAACTTTCACGCACTCTAGTACCAGTTTGAGTTGTATTTTATTTTTAAGCCACAACGCTTCAGCTCGATACTCCCAAAGGATCAGTTAGTTATTTGAACATTACTGATTTGTTGCATGAGGCCACTTTTACGTCCGCTCTCTACAATCGGCACTGCTGTGGTTGTTTAGTATTATTATGGAACATCCTCAGGTGTTTCTTTATGTCTTTACAACAACGCGTACGAGCATGTGTATCGTTTGCTTATTTCTCTGGATGTTGACTTTATTGTAAGCGATTTCCTTTAGATGAGATGTACTTTTATTTTATGTGAACTGTCCTGTCAATTTTGGGCTTTGAACGAGTACACATAACATTGAAGCCAGTGGGCGGATTTGCTTACCGAACGTTTAAAATCGGTAACGTGTAGGCCTTATTGCCTGCTTACCGTTCCAAATCGGTAACCCTATATTCACCTTTCTTTATGTTATGTATTGTCCTTTTCATTGGTATTTAAAATATGCTCCGGTTTGTGGGGCAATGCGGACCTACGGTCCCGCTCCGTGTGCGGACCTACGGTCCCACTGCGTTTGACTGTTTAACTGGAGTATTTGATTTAGTTTGTACTCTTCAGTGCGGATCTATGATTTCATTGCGTTTGGGTACAGTGTTGTTTTCTCCTAAAAGCATAAAATCATTTGGTATTGCTTGAACATCTAAATTTGATAATACACATATAGTATTTTTGTTTTTTGAGTACTTCGTTATGTTTAGAGTAAAGAATCGTGTTGACCAGCTAAACAAATCTGTGGGGATGCTGTCAGAAGTCAAATTTATCTCGAACCGAGCAAAACGCTGATGCAAACGAGAGAGAGAGAGAGAGAGAGAGAGAGAGAGAGAGAGAGAGACAAAAGGAGAAACAGCGAAAGAGACATAAGGCATGATGAGTGGTACGGTTCGTTCTAGTACATATAATTTCGTCTATGTATTGTATATTAATATACATGTTCACATCCTTGAGAATATCGTTGTGTATGGTATATGCTATATTTAATAGTTTCATAAATAATGGAAAGGAGATCCACGGGGAGCGACAATGATTCCAAAACAGGAAGTTATACTACTACAGATATGTTGCATAAGGATATGTTTTACGGTCACCACACAACAACAAACGAAAGCTAATTTAAATGATTATAAAATCAGACTATATTCATCTCATGAGAGCGATGTAATATGAAACATCTTTATTGTATTTAAACCCACGAGTTTCTATTAAAGCAATATACAATCATGCTAGGTTGTGTTTTTACAGTACTTTATACAATTGGTAGTACACAATTACACACAATAAATGCAATAGCCTTGTCAAAATGAGATAATAAACTTATGAAAATACATTTTGAATAATTTAATGGCAGCATTTTTTCTCTCCAAAATACCCACTTACAAATAATTTGTCTGCTTAAAGTCCAATTTTAAACAGTAAAATATGCCTTTTTAAAATGTAATTATATCAGGTTTACTTATTTCATACAAACACGAGCAATCTTAAATGTATTTCCGCAATTACAACTAGCTGTTTCACTGTAATTTTAACATAATTAAGGGACATTTATTTAACGCTTTATCGTTGTGAATGTAACTGTTTATGATGTGTCTTTTAGATAGTTTAATGTTTCATGGATTTATTTCATAAATATCAACAGATCAACATCGACGATTTCGTAGAAAAGGGCTAGTCATTTACCAAAATATATACAAGAAAATATAAAAGTCGAATAGGAAATGTAGCATTCAAGGACAACAGTCAACAAACCACGCATAGAAACAAACAATAATTACAACGATGAATAAAAGGCAACAAATGACATCACACACATAAACGGGTTGACAATTGCCAGTGATAAAAAAGGCCGGTGAGGATTTAAACCAGATTCTAGTGTTCACCAAACCTCACTCTTACCCTATTGTCATCACAATAAAAGGGACAGTATACATACATACATCCCTGCCATGGGGATTTCTCACAAACCATAAATCCAGCTAATATATCGTAAATTAAATATTTATACGCAAGATTGGTTTGCACATCTTTGCAACACATGTTGTGGGAATGCTGTAATCCACGCAAAAGTAATGATCATATTTTACCTCCTTACATATCGCACTTTATAAAACACATTTGATATAATTTAAGGCTTGTGCGATGACCCGACATATTGTGTATAATGGCGTCTGACTAAATCCTGAAAGGGATGCCACTTTATGTATTGTAGAATTGTCATGAATCAAAGGAACTTCGACAAGTGTGTGGGCTTAGACAGTCGAATGAACATAAATGAAGTTCAAAATGCATCGGTGATGCATTAGAGTGACCGGTGCTGCATTAGAGCTATGGCATTAAGAAGGAGTTTTCTTTTTCGTTTTAAGACACTACTACGGACGAAATATACGTCTCTCCTGAGGTAGTTATGTCAACTCAGTCGCGAATCGGGAGCCAGAATATAAACCATTATATTATGTCAGAGGTTATTCACCTCAGTTAGCAGACCCCGCCCCACATATACCAATACTCCCTACCACACCCCCACATCACTCCCAAGTGTTTTTTTTCATTTAAGGTCAGTAAAAATCCATGACCAGCCACATCACCCCCTCCCTACCGCTCTGTCCCCAACGACGCCCACGACGCCCACAACCACCCCTTTCTCCAAAAGCCGAATTAACACAAATGCTGTCCAAAATGCATCGCTGCAGTAGAGTGACCGCCAAGCTCTAGCTTTGGACTAGCTCAATCCAAAATATTAAACTTAATTCCATTTTTCTCTTTTCTGACTAACGACTAGGTATGTCTCCTTTCCCATTTTAAATGCTGCAGTTACAGAGCTTTAGGTGAATATAGAAAAAAAAAACTGAAAGTGGCTCAAAAAAAATCTGAGGTCATTTGATGGAACTAAATGGTTGTGCACCTTTAAGTTCTCAAAATCAAATATGCTTGTTGAAAATGGGAGACAAAAACATTAAAATGGCTCAAAATAAGTAGTCTTAAAAGTGAATCCCATAATGCATTCAGTAAACTATTTCGAACATTGAGGCCATTCGGTGGAACTAAATAGTTGTGCACCGTTCCCACTACTCAACCTTTACAGAGCGGTCTATGTAAAACATGTACCCCTGGGACAGGGCAAAATTTGACCGCAAAGTCGCCATTTGAACAAAGTTGGTAGAGACACATGAGCTTATGGTACCTGTAACATATTAGACCTCTAGCTTATGCAGTTTCAGAGATGAAGATTTATAGTTTTTCTGTAAATCTATGTTCTGCTGTCTGAAGCAAATAAGTTCTGAGATAATGGTTTATCTTTGCATTACTAAAAAGCTACTCCATCAGGGCTACCGTTATCATAAACTTCGTAAGACCTTTGCAAAATTCTATTATCGTAACCCTGATCTTCTTTCCAAATATAAAAGTAATTTAAGAACTCTTCTCCGACAAACTTCGTAAGACCCTTGGTCATGATCATTTTCATACTATCTTTGTTAAACTTGTTAAACGGTTTACCGGTTATGACCCTATCATTTTGCAACGCACTGCATGCTTGGTGGTGGACCCATTTACAGTTTGCCACTATGCTTTCCTTTTTTATTGTGCGATGACCGGACAGGCTGTGGTCCCTATGATGACGTCTACCTAAAGCCCAACAGGACGGTGACGTTTGATGTTTGTCTACAATCTTGTCTTATCGTGCCCTCAGTGGTTTGTTCTCTTGTTGCTCTGTCTTCTGGAAAGTCATTGAGTACCTTTTTTGTGGCTTTCTTGGTTATTGTTTTTTGTATTTATATATATACGAGTTTCTTTGTGTGTGTTTGTGTTTGACTGTCGTCCTTGAATGCTACTTTTCCTGTCCGATTTTTAAATCCATATTTATATTTGGACACACAACACAGAATTGAATAACTATGGTTATTTTATACTCATATGCAACTGCATGCCTTCACCCTGCCTAATTGTCATATATTGAATACTGAAATGCCAGTCCGTGCCTTAACACACGTAAATTGCTTCTCTTACAGTTAAAAAAGATATTTCAGTTACTATATATGTTAACCAGACAAAGAGGACAACGACGGCGACGTTAGGATGTTGACAATAGGCTATTCGTTGCTTTGTTTTTCAAAATATACATGTACTAGATAAAATTAGAACATTTCTGCAAATATTGAAAATGATTCCTATACAAGATTTGCAGTGTCAATCTCACGACATAGTAGACATAACTACCTCAGGAGAGACGTATCTTTCGTCCGTAGTAGTGTCTTCAAAAGAAAAAGAAAACTCCTTCTTAATTCCATAGCTCTAATGCAGCACCGGTCACTCTAATGCATCACCGATGCATTTTGGACAGCATTTGTGTTAATTCGACTGTTAAAGCCCACACACTTGTGTAAGTTCCTTTGATTCATGACAATTCTATGTTTTAATGGCAACAGATATGACAAAAAGCATATTATCAATGAAAAATACCACTTTTACTTCATGGCCCGTCAACGCGAAACGTAAAATCTAAAAAAATATTGCACTTTCAGTTAGGATATTTGGTGTGGATTAAAACCTTTTACAGAAGGGTTGAACGACTTTCTTCGATTTTTGATTAAACGCGTTGAAAAGAAATTATACGCAAATAAACGTGACAACATACCTTGTTTACATTTATCAAAAAGGGGCGCTCAACGGCAGCACCGCATACTCCTGTAACGGTGCAGACGTCAGAACCAGGAGAGCGTTTGGTAGGCGTGAGCTTGGCGGTCACTCTACTGCAGCGATGCATTTTGGACAGCATTTGTGTTAATTCGGCTTTTGGAGAAAGGGGTGGTTGTGGGCGTCGTGGGCGTCGTTGGGGACAGAGCGGTAGGGAGGGGGTGATGTGGCTGGTCAGGGATTTTTACTGACCTTAAATGAAAAAAAAACACTTGGGAGTGATGTGGGGGTGTGGTAGGGAGTATTGGTGTATGTGGGGGCGGTGTCTGCTATCTGAGGTAAATAACCTCTGACATAATGCTTTATATTCTGGCTCCCGACTCGCGACTGAGTTGACATAACTACCTCGGGAGAGACGTATCTTTCGTCCGTAGTAGTGTCTTAAAACGAAAAAGAAAACTCCTTCTTAATTCCACAGCTCTAATGCAGCACCGGTCACTCTAATGCAGCACCGATGCATTTTGAACTTCATTTATGTTCATTCGACTGTCTAAGCCCACACACTGGTCGAAGTTCCTTTGATTCATGACAATTCTATGTTTTAATGGCAACAGATATGACAAAAAGCATATTATCAATGAAAAATACCACTTTTACTTCATGGCCCGTCAACGCGAAACGTAAAATCTAAAAAATATTGCACTTTCAGTTAGAATATTTGGTGTGGATTAAAACCTTTTACAGAAGGGTTGAACGACTTTCTTCGATTTTTGATTAAACGCGTTGAAAAGAAATTATACGCAAATAAACGTGACAACATACCTTGTTTACATTTATCAAAAAGGGGCGCTCAACGGCAGCACCGCATACTCCTGTAACGGTGCCCACGTCAAAACCAGGAGAGCGTTTGGTAGGCGTGGTATCACCTCCCAGTCGACAGTACATCATAAATAGAAACACTATTTTTGTTTAAAAAGGTTGTCCGGTGAAGATAAAAACTCGGGCTTGCGCAGTCGCAACAAAAAAGAAGAAAAAAGTGCACAGTTAGTTATTTCACTGATCCGAGTTAGTTATTAATATTTAGTGATACCGAATATTCTTTCACTGAAAAATCCCGATCTTTCATCCATAAAAGTGTAATATAAATATTTATATTTGTTTGAGAAATGATTATGAAAGGAAGAAGTATAATTAGAGGTTTCACTGATCAGTAAATTCTAGTAACATTCTGGTTATCAGTAAATACTAGTAACATTCTAGCATTAAGTTATCAGTAAATGCTAGTAACATTCTAGTATTAAGTTATCAGTAAATGCTAGTAACATTTTAGTATTAAGTTATCATTATACCACAATAGCCTAAATACGCACTATGCATCCTGTAATACCCGAGGATATACACAGCATATGTTAGTTATTGTGGTATAAATACAATAGAGCATGAGTCTTGCACGTGTACGGACGATAATGCACTCGCTAACGCTCGTGCATTATCTCCCCGTACACGTGCAAAACTCATGCTCTATTCTATACGTAAATACTAGTAACATTATAGTTATCAGTAAATACTAGTAACATTCTAGTTATCAGTAAATACTAGTAAAATTCTGGTTATCAGTAAATACTAGTACCATTCTAGTATTTAGTTATCAGTAAATACTAGTACAATTCTGGTTATCAGTAAATACTAGTACCATTCTAATATTAAGTTATCAGTAAATACTAGTATCATGCTAGTTATCAGTAAATACTAGTATCATTCTAGTTATCAGTAAATACTAGTAACATTTAAGTTATCAGTAAATACTAGTAAAATTCTGGTTATCAGTAAATACTAGTACCATTCTAATATTAAGTTATATTAAGTTATCAGTAAATACTAGTATCATTCTAGTTATCAGTAAATACTAGTATCATTCTAGTTATCAGTAAATACTAGTAACATTTTAGTTATCAGTAAATACTAGTAACATTCTAGTTATCAGTAAATACTAGTAACATTATAGTTATCAGTAAATCCTAGTAAGATTCTAGTATTAAGTTATCAGTAAATACTAGTAAGATTCTAGTAATAAGTTATCAGCAAATACTTGTAAAATTCTGGTTATCAATAAATACTAGTACCATTTTAGTATTAAGTTATCAGTAAATACTAGAAACATTCTAGTTATCAGTAAATACTAGTAACATTATAGTATTAAGTTATCAGTAAATACTAGTAAAATTCTGGTTATCAGTAAATACTATTACCATTCTAGTATTAAGTTATCAGTAAATAATAGAAACATTCTAGTTATCAGTAAATACTAGTAACATTCTAGTTATCAGTAAATACTAGTAAATTCTAGTATTAAGCAATTCAATATTGCTTTTTTTATTACTTCCTTGCTGATTTAAAAAAAACATATGACCTTTTTTTCTCATTCCCAACTTCGTACAATTGCACCAGAGTTTTAGTACTTTAAGTACTTTGATAATTAATAAACGGTCTATCATACGTTTCCAGAGTGGAGAAGTGTTGCACTGGTATTAAATGTTGACACTTTAGATAATTAGGAAAGTAATATGAGGTATGCATTCTGATGTTTAACATTACAGTTAATATCGCTTGAGTACCTGCCCTACTATATCAGATTTTAAATGCGCAGTATGCGATATTATTATTCTTTTCAAATAAAGTACAAATGTAATATCTGGGCCAGTACACTTACCTAACATAAAAAAGCAAGGCGTGCAGAGTTAAACGGCAATCTTGATTTAAACTAGCGACATCCCATTACTTTTTCTACATAGGTTTCAGTCAAAATCGGTATTAAGAAACTAATAAAGCGAAGAGCAACATCGTTCTCTTAAAAAAGGTGATTTGAAAATACATTTTTTTTAGAACAATTCAATTCAAAACTGAAAGGTGGTCTCTTAAAGCGGGTGGTCACTCCGTAGACTGTACTCCTGAGCACGTTTGACTGTAAATAATAGTTAAAAGGAAACGTGTTTTTGCATATTACTCATTATTGTTAATTTCGATCCTATAGCACCAATAAATGCATTGGAAAACATAGAAAACAAAATAAACAAGAGCTGTCAGAGGACAGCGCATCTCGACTATTCGAATTTTCAGAGAACAAGAAATAATACACACGGCATACCATCAGAAAATAACAGTGAAAACGAAGGGGCGAGCTGGATGTTTCAAGAAGTAAAACATGGGCATATTAAATAAAAGGCCACAATTTTTCTGTGATGACACAGAGGTAATTTCATAATAATCCTTTCAAAGGATTTTAAGTCGAACATTTTAAGAAAAAAACATGTTAAAAGTATATGTATGTGCATTTGACCTTTGATCCTTTTGTGACATTGACCTTTCATCCACTGATCTTGAACTCAATATATACGATCATCGCCCCATTTATAATAATGTGTGTAAGTTTGATGATGATTGGATAAAAAATGTTGAAGTTATTTTCAAGTTAAGAAATGCGGACGTAAACTTTAACCTGATGCTAAGAGCCTATCAACACATAAATGCAATTTGTGACCATGAACTTTGACCTAAAGACCCCGTAATATTCTTCGAATAGTCGAGCTAAAAATATCAAATTATTTGTAAACTTTGACCCAGGATCTAGGTCCACCAAGATGGGGAAGATGCCTAGGATCTACACTGGTTTGATGGGTGTATCCGTCTGTTAATGCCCAGTAAGTGTATATATGGTTATAGGGTGGGGATCACAGGTTACGACCCAGTGGCTATGTCATCAGGGGTGGGGAAGGAGTCCAGGGTCTATGCTGGTTTGATGGTTGTAACCGTCTGTTCATGCCCAGTAAGTGTATATATGGTTATAGGGTGGGGATCTCAATGGTTTCCAAGTCATGACCGAGGGGCTATATCCCCAGGAGTGGGGAAACCAACCGGTGTCTATGATGGTTGGATGGTTGTATTTGTCTGTTCATGCCCAGTAAGTGTATATATGGTTATAGGGTGGGGATTTCAACGGTTACTAAGTTATGACTCAGGGGGCTCACCCACACACCCATGTTTCACCTCTTGTGACCCCCAGGATCACCATTCGAGCAAACTTGGTAGAGGACTACTAGACGATGCTACATACAAAATATCTAAGCTGCAGCCCTTTTTGTTTCGAAGAAGATTTTTAAGTGTTTTTCCTATATACTTCTTTGTAAAAATATGACATTTCTTACCAATTCAGGGGCCATAATTTTGTCAGAATGAATGGAAGAGTTATGGGGATTTTTGGATAAGGTACAGGATTTGATGTGACACATTAGTTTAAAATTTTATTGCAATAACTCGAGTAGTTTTGAAATTATAAATATATAGCACAACAACTTTAAGGTAAAGACGTGGCGATCAAAGGGCCATAACTTTGTCAAAATGCAAGGAAGAGTTATTTGAACTGATGGATAAGGTGTAGAATTTGATGGGAAACATTAGTATAAAGTTTTAATGCATTAGCTTGTTTTTTCTGAAATTTTAAAATCCATAAAGTTACTGTGCTTTTAATCATAGTGTGGAGGTTTTTGTGGAAATGATCGAGTCCATAAAGTTACCGTCTCTTTAATGTGGAGCTTTTTGCGGAAATGGTCGAGTCCATAAAGTTACCGTCTCTTTAATGTGGAGCTTTTTGCAGAAATGGTCGAGTCCATAAAGTTACCGTCTCTTTAATGTGGAGCTTTTGTGGAAATGATCGAGTCCATAAAGTTACCGTCTCTTTAATGTGGAGCTTTTGTGGAAATGGTCGAGTCCATAAGTAACCGTCTCTTTAATGTGGAGCTTTTTGTGGAAATGGTCGAGTCCATAAATATACTGTTTACTGTAATAACTTATAATAATATAAATCCATAAAGTCACTGTCCTTTACATATGGCGCAGTTGTTTAAACATGTAATTTTGTAATGTATGCATAAATCTTAGAAAGAAAAAGTCCATTCCTTGAAAGTTAAAAATATCCATTTGAACGAGTTGAAAAATATCAAATGAACATTAATATGCAATGTGATATCATAATTCTTGTAAAAATACTTTTTCGTTGAAAAACATATTTTTCACTAAAATGAAATATTTCCCTCACTTTATGGGAGGTAGTGTAATGTTCTTGTGTTTATACTCGACACGCTCACTAACACAGTGGGGGCGCGTTAGTGTAGTGTAGTGTTAGTGTGTTTATACTTTTCCCCAGTCCCTAACGCAGTCGGGGCGCGGTAGTGTAGCGGTAGTGTGTTTATACTGTACCCAGTCACTAACACAGTGGGGGCGCGGTAGTGTAGTGGTAGTGTGTTTATATTCTAACCCAGTCACTAACGCAGTGGGGGCGCGGTAGTGTAGTTGTAGTGTGTTTATAATTTACCCAGTCACTAACACAGTGGGGGCGCGTTAGTGTAGTGGAAGTGTGTTTATACTCTATCCCAGTCACTAACGCAGTGGGGGCGCGGTAGTGTAGTGGTATGGTGTTTATACTGTGCCCCAGTCACTACCACAGTGGGGGCGCGGTAGTGTAGTGGTAGTTTGTTTATACAGTACCCCAGTCACTTACACAGTGGGGGCGCGGTAGTCTAGTGGTAGTTTGTTTATACAGTACCCCAGTCACTAACACAGTGGGGGCGCGGTAGTGTAGTGGTAGTTTGTTTATACTGTGCCCCAGTCACTACCACAGTGGGGGCGCGGTAGTGTAGTGGTAGTTTGTTAATACAGTACCCCAGTCACTAACACAGTGGGGGTGCGGTAGTCTAGTGGTAGTTTGTTAATACTGTGCCCCAGTCACTACCACAGTGGGGGCGCGGTAGTGTAGTGGTAGTTTGTTAATACTGTACCCCAGTCACTAACACAGTGGGGGCGCGGTAGTGTAGTGGTAGTTTGTTAATACTGTACCCCAGTCACTAACACAGTGGGGGCGCGGTAGTGTAGTGGTAGTTTGTTAATACTGTGCCCCAGTCACTAACACAGTGGGGGCGCGGTAGTGTAGTGGTAGTTTGTTAATACTGTGCCCCAGTCACTACCACAGTGGGGGCGCGGCAGTGTAGTGGTAGTTTGTTTATACAGTACCCCAGTCACTAACACAGTGGGGCGCGGTAGTGTAGTGGTAGTGTGTTTATACTGTAGCGCAGTCACTACCACAGTGGGGGCGCGGTAGTGTAGTGGTATTTTGTTTATACTGTACCTCAGTCACTAGCACAGTGGGGCGCGGTAGTGTAGTGGTAGTTTGTTTATACTGTACCCAATCACTAACACAGTGGGGCGGTTGTGTAGTGGTAATGTGTTTATATTCAACCCAGTCAGTAACGCAGTGGGGCGGTAGTGTAGTGGTGGTGTGTTTATACTCTACCCAGTCACTAACGTAGTGGGAGCAATAGTGTAGTGGTAGGGTGTTTATATTCTACCCTTTCACTAATACAGTGGGGCGCGGTAGTGTAGTGGTAGTTTGTTTATACTCTACCCAGTCACTAACACAGTGGGGCGGTAGTGTAGTGGTGGTGTGTTTATTCTCTACCCAGTCACTAACGTAGTGGGAGCGATAGTGTAGTGGTAGGGTGTTTATATTCTACCCTTTCACTAATACAGTGGGCGCGGTAGTGTAGTGGTAGTTTGTTTATACTGTACCCCAGTCACTACCACAGTGGGGCGCGGTAGTGTAGTGGTAGTTTGTTTATACTGTACCCCAGTCAATAACACAGTGGGGCGCGGTAGTGTAGTGGTAGTTTGTTTATACTGTACCCCAGTCACTACCACAGTGGGGCGCGGTAGTGTAGTGGTAGTTTGTTTATACTGTACCCCAGTCAATAACACAGTGGGGCGCGGTAGTGTAGTGGTAGTTTGTTTATACTGTACCCCAGTCAATAACACAGTGGGGCGCGGTAGTATAGTGTTAGTGAGTTTATAACGACTGATTCACTAACACCAGGGTGAGCGCGGTAGTGTAGTGTTCGTGTGTTTATACTGTACCCAATCACTAACACAGTGGGGCGGTAGTGTAGTGGTGGTGTGTTTATACTCTACCCAGTCACTAACGTAGTGGGAGCGATAGTGTAGTGGTAGAGTGTTTATATTCTACCCTTTCACTAATACAGTGGGGGCGGTAGTGTAGTGTTGGTGTTTAATATACTTTACGCAGTCACTAACACAGCGGGGCGGTAGTGTAGTGGTGGTGTGTTTATACTCTACCCAGTCACTAAAGCAGTGTGGCGATAGTGTAGTAGTAGAGCGTTTATACTCTACCCAGTCACTAACACAGTGTGGACGGTAGTGTAGTGGTGGTGTGTTTATACTCTACCCAGTCACTAACACAGTGGGGGCGCGGTAGTGTAGTGGTGCTGTGTTTATACCCTACCCAGTCACTAACACAGTGGGGGCGCGGTAGTGTAGTGGTGGTGTGTTTATACTCTACCCAGTCACTAACACAGTGTGGACGGTAGTGCAGTTCTAGTGTGTTTATATTCTACCCAGTCACTAACACAGTGGGACGATAATGTAGTGGTGGTGTGTTTATACTCCACCCAGGCACTACCACTGTGGGGGCGCGGTAGTGTAGAGTTTTTTTTACTTATACTCTAACCAGTCACTAACACGGTGGGGGCGGTAGTGTAGTCGTAGTGTGTTTATAATATACCCAGTTACTAACGTAGTAGGAGCGATAGTGTAGTGCTCGTGCGTTTATATTCTACCCATTCACTAATACAGTGGGGGTGGTAGTGTAGTGGTAGTGTGTTTATAATATACCCAGTTACTAACGTAGTGGGAGCGATAGTGTAGTGCTCGTGCGTTTATATTCTACCCATTCACTAATACAGTGGGGGCGGTAGTGTAGTGGTAGTGTGTTAAATATACTTTACACAGTCACTAACACAGTGGGGCGGTAGTGTAGTGGTGGTGAGTTCATTCTCTACCCAGTCACTAACACAATGGGGGCGATAGTGTAGTAGTATAGTGTTTATACTCTACACAGTCACTAACACAGTGGGGGTGCGGTAGCGTAGTGTTCGTGTGTTTATACCCTATCCAATAACTAACACAATGGGGGCCGCAGTGTAGTGTTTGTGTGTTTATACTATACAGAGTCACTAACACAGTGGGGCGGTAGTGTAGTGTTCGTGTGTTTATACTCAACCCAGTCACTTACACATTATGGACGCGGTAGCGTAGTGTTTATGTGTTTATACTCTACCCAGTCACTTACACATTATGGACGCGGTAGCGTAGTGTTCGTGTGTTTATACTCTGTCCAGTCACTTACACATTATGGACGCGGTAGCGTAGTGTTCGTGTGTTTATACTCTACCCAGTCACTTACACATTATGCACGCGGTCGCGTAGTGTTCGTGTGTTTATACTCTATCCAGTCACTTACACATTATGGACGCGGTATAGTAGTGTTCGTGTGTTTATACTCTACACAGTCACTTACACATTATGGACATGGTAGCTTAGTGTTCGTGTGTTTATACCCTATCCAATCACGAACACAATGGGGGCGGCAGTGTAGTGTTCGTGTGTTTATACTATACAGAGTCACTAACACAGTGGGGCGGTAGTGTAGTGTGCATGTGTTTATACTCTACCCAGTCACTTACACATTATGGACGCGGTAGCGTAGTGTTCGTGTGTTTATACTCTATCCAGTCACTTACACATTATGGATGCGGTAGCGTAGTGTTCGTGTGTTTATACTCTACCCAGTCACTTACACATTATGGACGCGTTTATACTCTGTCCAGTCACTAACACAATTGGGGGCGGTAGTGTAGTGTTCGTGTATTTATACTATTCAATAGTGTTCGTGCGTTTATACTCTACCCAGTCACTAACCTAACACAGTGGGATGCGGTATTGTTGTTTTAGTGTATGCATTTTATACTATACCAAGTTACTAACATGTGGGGGCGTGGTAGTGTAACAGTAATATGTTAATGCAGTACCCCATTCACTTACACAGTGGGTTGGGGCTCGGGTGGGGCGGTAGTGTAGTGGTAGTGTGTTTATACTATATCGAGTCGCTAACACAGTGGGGCACGTTAGTGTAACGGTAGTATGTTAATACTGTACCCCATTCACTTCACAGTGAGGAGTGAGGGGTGCGCGATAGTGTAGTGTTAGTGTGTTTAAACTATACCAAGTCAATAACACACTGGGGCCAGGTATTGTAACAGTATACTGTTAATACTGTACCCCATTCACTTCACAGTGGGTGTGGGTGGGGTGGGGGGGGGGGGCGGGTGGCGGTAGTGTAGTGGTAGTGGTGTTTTGTGTTAATACAGTACCCCAGTCACTAACACAGTGGGGGCGCCGTAGTGTAATGGTAGTTTGTTTATACTGTACCCCAGTCACTAATACAGTGGGGCGCGTTAGTGTAGTGGTTGTTTGTTAGTCCCCTACGGGTGTGTCACCGCCTACCGGTGTGTCACCGGAGGGGACTATAGGTTTGGCCCTCCCCCATCCCCCGCCTGTCCGTCAGTCCGTCAATCCGTCGACAAATATGGATACTGCGATAATGAGAAATCTGCTAAAAATATTTTTTTGATTTAACAAAAATGTGGTTGCTATGGCAACGGAAATAGTAAAAAAACACAAAATGTATGGATCATTTGATTACAAAAGAAATGCTAAAGATAATTTAATGAACATTTGTGTGTAGATAAAAGGGTGTGAGGAGATCATGCACATAATTTTGTTAATATCTCAAAAAATGATGTTGCTAAATTGTAAAAAAATACACAAAATACACTGTTACTAAAAATTGAAAAATGGTTTCCGCACATTAACTTTAGTTGGGAATTATATATTGGAATAAAGCTTTATGGGAACATATCCTATATGAACAGGGAGATTGGGATTGCATTTGGAGGTCACATGGGTCAAGGTCAAGGTCACTGTTACTAAAAATAGAAAAATGGTTTCCGCTCAATAACTTTAGTTAAGAATGACGTATTGGCCTGCAACTTGGTGTGTAGGTACCTTATATAAAAAGCAAGTTTGGGATTACATTTGGGGCCACTGGGGTCAAGGTCAGTGCCACTGTTACTAAAAATAGAAATAGGTTTCTCCTCAATAACTTAGTTATACTTAGTTAGGAATGAGATATATTAATGAAACATTATGGGTAGGTAGCTAATATGAAAAGGAAGTTTGGGATTGTATTTGTAGTCACTGGGTTCGAGGTGAATGTCACTGATAGTAAAAATAGAAAAAAATGGTTTCTGCTCAATAACATTAGTTAGGAATGAGATATTGGTCTGAAACTTGGTATGTAGGTAGCTTATATGGAATTCAAGTTTGGTATTGCATTTGAGGACACAGGGTTCATGGTCAAGGTCACTGTTACTAAAAATAGAAAAAAACAGTTTCCCTTATTAACGTTAGTTGAGAATGAGGTATTGGTATTAAACTTTTTGGGTAGGCAGCTTATATAAAGTAAGCTTGGGATGGCATTCGGGGTCACTGGGGTCAAAGTGAAGTTCACTGTTACTAAAAATAGAACAATGATTTCCGCTCAGTAGCTTTACTTAGGAATATGATATTGGCCTGTTACTTGGTGTGTAGATGGCTTATATGAAAAGTAAGTTTGGGATTGCCTTTATTGTCAATGTCAAGGTCACTGTTACTGAAAAAATACCCGGTAGGGGACGTGTATTGCTCTGCAATACATGAGCATTTTATTAACACAATGGGGTGCGGTAGTATAGTGGTAGTTTGTTTTTACTGTACCCCAGTCACTAACACAGTGCGGTAGTGCAGTAGTACTTTGTTTATACTGTACCTCAGTCACTAATACAGTGGGCGCGGTAGTGTAGTGGTAGTTGGTTTATACAGTACCCCAGTAACTAACACAATGGGGCGCCGTAGTGTAGTGGTAGTTGTTTTTACAGTAGCCCAGTCACTAACACAATGGGGGTGCGGTATTGTAGTGGTAGTTTGTTTATACTGTACCCCAGTCACTTACATTTTTAGGGGGCCGGTAGTGTAGTGGTAGTTTGTTCATACTGTACCGCAGTCACTAAACAGTGGGGCGCGGTAGTGTAGTGGTGGTAGCGAGTTTACACTGTACCCCAGTCACTAACACAGTGGGATGCGGTAGTGTAGCGTTATTGGATTTATACCGACCGATTCACTACCACTGGGGTGGGCGTGTTATAGTAGTGGTAGTGAGTTTATACTCAACCCAGTTACTAACACAGTGGGGCGCGATAGTGGTAGTTAGTTTATATTGTACCGAGTCACTAATAAAGTAGGGGCGGTAGTGTATTGGTAATATGTTAATACTGTACCCCAGTCATTTACACAGTGGGGCGCGGTTAGTGTGTTTATATTGTACTGCTTTTTTATGCCCTTAGTAACTGTCAAAGTGGGGTGGCGGTTGTACAGTAGTAGGGTATAAATACCAGAGAGGTTTAGAATGTACATTGTTTATTGTACATTGTAAATTGTAGATTATACTGTGTACACTGCGTATTGCACATAGTACATTTATATAGTATATTGTACATTATATAGTGTACAGTGTGCATTGTACATTGTATGTTGTGCATTGTACATCGTATACTGTACATTGTATATTGTACATTGTGTATTGTACATTGTAAAAATCTCCCTTTAGGTCTCACACCACAATTAATTTTCCCATAGGGTTACTGTACAGCCTTTTCCAACATCTGAGCTTCAAAGCAGGGCAGCAGACATTGTTGTTGGTTTAATATCTTCAGTATAGCCAAGACCAGTAATTTAAAACAATAAAATACATAAGTTTTTTTATCTCGCTCATGTTTTGTGAACCCTATGAACAATACAAAATTCATACACTATCTAGCTGAATATGTGGTGCTTCGGTCAAACAATTCTGAAATTTGAATGTAACCTCATATCAACATGGGATTTCCTGTATCATCTGTCTTTTACACTGCAGATGTAAGCTAAAGCAAAGAAAAACCTATTTTTCAAATTAAAAATAGCCTAAAATTAAGAAAAAATAGAATTATTTTCTGTTTTCCTTTTGTCTCTAGATCCGTGAGCTTTCAGGGGAGATAATAGAGGTGTGAGACTTTTAGAAACCACAGCAATTAAATGCAATGACACCGTAGCCCAGTATCACAAACCGAAATAACTTATCATATGTCAAAAGTCAATGAAAACTGCTTTATTGGAAGGATAGGGTACTAAGAGTGAAGGTGGTGACCCCTCGAACCTAGTTTAAACCCCCAGCGATCTTGTGACACTGGCCGTTCTAAGGAGGTGCCCATATTGTCAACCTCTTTATGCTGGTGGTTTCACATACTGCGTTTATAGACTGTGTTACGGTCCTTAGCGCTTTGAGTGAACAGAATAGAATAGACTAAATCGTTTCTATTTACCATTGTAATTGTTTGTTTTGAATGCGTATTTTTGGCTGTGTTCTGTGGAAGTTACATTCCCTGTTTGACTTTAATACTTACGTTTTCTGTTTTATCCTTATTTTACCAATTTGAGATTTAGGTTATTTAAATGTGACATGCGTCTTTCTTACAATATCATTGAAACCTGGATTTTAAAGTTGTTCACTCAAAAAGGATCAAGTTTCGCCATCTTATTACTTTCATTCGGTTGGGAAGATATTTAATAAGGATATATAACTAGTCTGGTTCCCCAGTCATACTCTCATACAGGTTAGAAAAACCGGATATCACATTGAGGAACTGTGTTTCTTAATCACGTTCGCATTTCTCATTTAAATATTTAATGTCAAGGCAGTTATTTTGCTATAAAAGATATATTTAATGTAGTAGAGACATATAACTGAAGACAAAAAACAAATGTTAATGAAGCAAATACCTCTTCAATTTAATATAGACCGATATCTCGTGTATGCTTTTTATTCCCATTGTATTTTCTTTAAGGCCGTAGGTTACAGATTTACGTCTCACCTTCGGCACTGAGTTGATGTTCATTTAGGGGTGTCTGGTTTGGATTTATTGTTTGCTCATATGACATATGGAAACAAAGATCTATAAGAACAAGTATTCCTATGTAAATGTATGATGAAAATTAAAAACCCTTATTACATATGTAAGGTACTATTTTGGTTATATTGCATATAGAAAGTAATAAATAGGCGCATATGCCATGTGGATAAAAAATAACTAACAGAGGCTCAGAGTTACTTTGGTGTATCCTGAGGCAAGTCCTCTCTTAACATCGTCCATCAAGTGGAGACGTACATCGGGAGATCTATGTGGGAGCTCTTGTAGGGCCAGGTTTCTCGGACTCGTTTGTGTCGCCCCCACCAACCCCTTTCTGCCTGTTGCAGCTCGAAATAAATAACCTAAACCATGTTAAACAACACTTCAGTTCAATTGTCTAATTTGAAAGCAGCTACCTCCTAAAATTAAACTGGGAGGTATGAAATATGAATATGTCCGCGATTGAACTTACACAGAGGAATTAATGAGCATTGCTTTCTGTCGTTCGGTCCAATCCTATTAACTATGTTTTGTATCACGATTAATATATTAATGTATATGGTGTTAACACCACCTGTTATATAACATTGGATCTCTTGTTTGAGAGAATAACACCACGCGGAATATAACTTTTACCGCTTATTCGAGGACAACAACATCCGTAATATATTTTTGACCGTTTTATCTCAGAGAGAAAAAACTGACAAAACCCTCTCAGTATAACGTTGACCTCTTGTTCGAGGCCAACACCATCCGTAATATATTTTTGATCGTTTTATCTCAGAGAGAAAAAACTGACAAAACCCTCTCAGTATAACGTTGAACTCTTGTTCGAGGCCAACACCATCCGGAATATATTTTTGACCATTTTATCTCAGAGAGAAAAAACTGACAAAACCCTCTCAGTGTAACGTTGACCTCTTGTTCGAGGCCAACACCATCCGTAATATATTTTTGATCGTTTTATCTCAGAGAGAAAAAACTGACAAAACTCTCTCAGTGTAACGTTGACCTCTTGTTCGAGGATAAAAAAGACCGTAATATATCTTTGATTGTTTTATCTGAGAGAAAAAAACCACATTCAGTATAGCATTGACCTCTTGTTAGAAGCCAACACCATCCGTAATATATCGTTGATCATTTTATCTGAGAGACAAAACCCTCTCAGTATAACGTTGAACTCTTGTTCCAGGCCAACACCATTCGTAATATATCTATGAACTGTTTGTCTGAGAAACATAACCCAGTCAACTCTTGTTCCAGGCCAACACCATCCGTAATATATCTATGAACTGTTTGTCTGAGAAACATAACCCAGTCAACACACCCCGTAATATAACGTTGAACCTTTAGTTTGAGAGACAACACCCCCGTAATATAACGTTGAACCCTTTATTTGAGAGACAACACACTTCGTGATATAACGTTGAACCCATTATTTGAGAGACAACATACCCCGTAATATAACGTTGAACCCTTTATTTGAGAGTCAACACCCCCGTAATATAATGTTGAACCCTTTATTTGAGAAACAACACAACCCGTAATATAACATTGTACCCCTTATTTGAGAGACAACACACCCCGTAATGTAACGTTGAACCTTTTATTTGAGAGATAACACACCCCGTAATATTACGTTTAACCTTTTATTTTTATCATATACTACCTGCATTCAAACTTGGAACCTCAGGTTTGAGAGGACACAACATATTCACTACAGGCATTCAAATTCTAAATTTAGGTTTAAAAGGACAATAGGACAACTACCAGTAATTTAACGATGAAATAAACTGTAGTTTGACACTGCCCAATAATTACTGACACTACCAGTAATATATATCTAAGAAATAACCCGTAGATTGACAGTGCCCAATAGTTACTAACACTACCAGTAATCTAACTATGAAATCACTTGTAGTTTGACAGTGCCCAATAGTTACTGACACTTCCAGTAATATATCTAAGAAATAACCTGTAGTTGGACAGGAACCACTAGTTAGTGACACTATCAGTAATATATATAAGAAATATCTTGTAGTCTGACAGTGCCCAACAGTTACTGACACTACCATTAATATAAGTACGAAATAACATGTAGTTCGACAGTGCCCAATGGTTACTGACACTATCAGTAATATATCTAAGATATAACCTGTAGTTTAGCAGTAGTTACTGACACTACTATTAATCATGACTATGAAATAACAAGTAGTTTGACCGGGCCCAATAGTTACTGACACTACCAGTAATACATGTAAGAAATAACCTGTAGTT
Source organism: Cyrtodaria siliqua (assembly GCA_037043455.1). Classification (NCBI taxonomy): domain Eukaryota; kingdom Metazoa; phylum Mollusca; class Bivalvia; order Adapedonta; family Hiatellidae; genus Cyrtodaria; species Cyrtodaria siliqua. Next base: position 45,612 of record JAWPHD010005485.1, on the reverse strand, counting down.
CGACAGTGCCCAATAGTTACTGATACTACCCGTACTATATCTAAGAAATAATCTGTAGTTCAACAGGGCCCAATAGTTATTGACACTACTAGTAATATATTTATAAGAAATAACCTGTAGGTTGACAGGGACTAATAGTTACTGACACTACCAGTAATATATATAAGAAATAACCTGTCGTTCGACAGGGCCCAATAGTTATTGACACTACCCATAATATATTTATAAGAAATAGCCTGTAGTTGGACAGGGCCTAATAGTTACTGACACAACCAGTAATATATCTAAGAAATAACTTGTAATTCGACAGGGCTCAATAGTTACTGACACTACCAGTAATATATAAAAGAAATAACCTTTAGTGACAGGGCCCACTAGTTATTAACACTACCAGTAATCTAACTATGAAATCACTTGTAGATTGACAGTGCCCACTAGTTACAGACACTACCAGTAATATATCTAAGAAATAACCTGTAGTTTGACAGTGCCCAATAGTTACTGACACTACCAGTAATATATCAAGAATTAACCTGTAGTTTGACGGGACGCAATAGTTACTGACCCTACCAGGAATCTGACTTGAAACCTCTTGTTTGACACTACCCGGAATCTGGTTTGAAACCTCTTGATTGATATTATCCAACAGACACTACCCCGAATCTGACTTGAAACCTCTTGTTTGATAGGATCCAAATGCACACTGGTAAACCGGCGACCGAAAGATCAGCTGGCTACCGAAAGATCAGCTCAAAGCAAAAAGGTACACATCAACACTGGGGTAAGTATTTATACTCGTTGGATACGTTATTCTCAACATATTTACAAAGGAAATGGTTCTCCGTGTTCCTGAATGAACGATACATGAATGTGTGTAAATGTCTTTGCATTATGTCAAATATTTTGTGAGATATGGCGAGTTAAACGTGAATGTTTCCCAAAAAGATGTCAATTCTGAAGTTTATACCCTAAATACTCATAAAATATTCAATACTGAGGTAAAACAGGTATACGATTAAAACAATTTATATTTAATGTAAAACGTGTATAATTCTTACTGCAAGAATCCACGTATTAAAAAAGTTATGACTATTTAAACTACACCGGTCGGTCAGAAAATGCGCCCGAATGGCACAGCTCCGAAAATTATTGGCGCCCCGAAAGATCAGCCCCGAAATCAACTTGAGAAAATCGCATTTTTGTGACCAGACGGGTGTTTTATTAGTATTTCATGAAATCACAAGAAATACTGGTTGCATTTAAATACACTGCATCAGATAATTTACTGAAATTGATAAAACCTATTTCTTTAATCAAATAGTATTTATGCTAAAAACGACACGAATAAAAAAGTTCACGGTTATCGTCTCACGCGTTTGGGCAATGAGCAAATTTATAAGGAATCTTGAGACCAGTCGTAAACCAGTGAAATTACTTAAAATATATTATTCAATTATCGCCTGCTAATTAGGTCAATACGTAGATTTATCGACCAGAACAATTCATTTGACCAAGTTCGAGGTCGATATGATTTTTTTTCTGTTTGATAAATCTGCGTATTGACCGATATATCAAATAGGCAATAGTTTTGTTATTATTAAAATTATATTATTTCGTACTGTAATATCCAACATACTTTATAGTTTATAAGCGCGGGAAACGTCTTAATATTATAGATTATTCAGAATGTACTGATGTGCGTTTTGGAATGTTATTAAAGGTGCCGTTTTTCTACTTCTACTTCATCATAAATGCATTTAATTTGATCAAATTTTAAATATTTCCAAAACTTGTACCATGAACTTAAGTAGATTAAGTGTAGGTCCGTGATTTTACGCACTAACTTATTTTATGATATGAAACAAGAATAGCTCCACTGCCAAGGATGAGAACACGCATTATTAACGAAAGAATGTGAAATTATTTGAAGTCTTCTACACGTGCATGCAAGAATAACACGATATCTCCGAAATGTGGATAAGATCAGTGATCACGAAAATTTCATGACGCTGCGTGCGGACGGGCATCGGGCATGGCAATGCAACTTTAGAAGTGTCAAATATCGAAGCGTTTTGCAAGGGCCAGACGATTTCGAGATAACGAGTTTAAACTGTATTTTGAATGCAAATGCCGTTAGTTTCCGTGTGGAGGCCGTATAAAGTCGCCCCGTACTTCACGCATAGTGTAGTTATTATTTTTGGTCCTTTTGTCATTTTGTATGTTCTTGTTAATTCTGAAAATACCGCTTAAGCCGATGCTAGGGGGCGTTGCCAGTGTAACAGTGTTGCAATTATCATTACTGTAAATGAACAGCTTCAATTAAACCGATGCTGCTATTTTCCTACTTTGGGTGTATTTTATGCTTCCAGGGGATCTACATTTCCAAAATATATTCATATACAAAGTTTTTTTGGACAAATATCTACTTTACCTACACCAAGTACGTTCTGACACCGAAATATTCGATAAACTATTTCATATGGTATATCTTATTATTTGTATGCTTGAGTAAAATATTTATGCACAATAAACGCATACTTATGTGCACAACAATAGCATTTGTATTGTAAACCAACTGTTTATGTCCATTGAAATGTATTTGGTATGTAGATTTGAAATGTTTGAACATAATTGGCTGCTTGCATTCCATATACAATATGTTGACGATTGTGTGAATAAATTTTACGCAACCGTATTGTATGCATATTTTGACTCGTCATTATGTTAAAATGTTTGTCCACAATTATTTCAAAACTCGTATGTTACCAGCTTTCTGATTGGATAATATTTCTAGCCCTACATGGCGTTTCGATTATTCGATTAACTGGCTCGTTTCCAAGGGTGATATTGTGCAAACATTTTACGACATTACATATGTTACAAAATTATTTAATATTTATGTTGGATAATTTTATCGAATATACTGCCAATTGGTAACAGACATTTATATTTGTGTAGAATGAAAATAGGTTAACATTGAATACAAATAGTACATTATAGCATAAGAATATATTATTTTGTATGCAAATTTTATTTTTATTGCATACAAATAGTTCTGTTTATTGTGCAAACATATTTTAAAGAATAATGGTACGAATTGCACGCCATACACCGACGCGATAATCGCCCAGAGTCATGAAAATAGAAAAACTTTCCTAATGACACTGTTAATCTAACATTTAACTGCATAAATAAAGTCAATAATGCCGTATTTGTCATTGATTTATTGTTCTTTTTCACAACCCTTTCTTGAATACTTTAAATGATGGTGCGATACTAATAAAACACCCGTCTGGTCACAAAAATGCGATTTTCTCAAGTTGATTTCAGGGCTGATCTTTCGGGGCGCCAATAATCTTCGGAGCTGTGCCATTCGGGCGCATTTTCTGACCGACCGGTGTAGTTTAAATAGTCATAACTTTTTTAATACGTGGATTCTTGCACTAAGAATTATACACGTTTTACATTAAATATAAATTGTTTTAATCGTATACCTGTTTTACCTCAATATTGAATATTTTATGAGTATTTAGGGTATAAACTTCAGAATTGACATCTTTTTGGGAAACATTCACGTTTAACTCGCCATATCTCACAAAATATTTGACATAATGCAAAGACATTTACACACATTCGTGTATCGCTCATTCAGGAACACGGAGAACCATTTCTTTTGTAAATATGTTGAGAATAACGTATCCAACGAGTATAAATACTTACCCCAGTGTTGATGGGTACCTTTTTGCTTTGAGCTGATCTTTCGGTAGCCAGATCTTTCGGTAGCCAGCTGATCTTTCGGTCGCCGGTTTACCAGTGTGAAATGACACTACCCGGAATGTGACTTGAAACCTCTGGTTTGGGAAGATAAAGTCGACACTACCCGGAATGTGACTTGAAACCTCTGGTTTGAGAAGATAAAGTCGACACTACCCGGAATGTGACTTGAAACCTCTGGTTTGGGAAGATAAAGTCGACACTACCCGGAATGTGACTTGAAACCTCTGGTTTGAGAAGATAAAGTCGACACTACCCGGAATCTGACTTGAAACCTCTGGTTTGGGAAGATAAAGTCGACACTACCCGGAATCTGACTTGAAACCTCTGGTTTGAGAAGATAAAGTCGACACTACCCGGAATCTGACTTGAAACCTCTGGTTTGAGAAGATAAAGTCGACACTACCCGGAATCTGACTTGAAACCTCTGGTTTGAGAAGATAAAGTCGACACTACCCGGAATGTGACTTGAAACCTCTGGTTTGAGAAGATAGAACTGGCACTAGTATCAAGACGAGAATGCCGAGTTAGCATATATTTAAAAGCAGGTTCTCTTTTTGTTTGCATATTTATAACTTAAGGAAAACAATTCAATACTAGTATTTTGTCTTCTGAATTGAATTGCCTTGAACTCACTATAAAAGTATAAGAAATCTGACTGATAATATCAGTATCTTTTGTTTATTTAACTAAAAATAAAGTTTAAATTTAAAGCTAGTATCGTGTTTCTTTAAACTGACATAAACTGACATAAATTCATGTCTGTATGTCGTGATTATACATGCATGCACCTAAATGGAACCACCCAATCGCCCATTCGACCATCCATCCACCTTTCCATCTACCCACCTCCCATTCGATTTTATTTAACCATCCATCGACCAACTCATCCTTCCATAAACATTGTGCCAATTCATAATTTTGCATTGCAGAGATGTTGAGATTTTATTTTATTTTCAGTAGGTGATAAAATTTGTGTTACTCGGTTTTTATCCTTAGGTTCTATAGTAAAATAAAAATCTTGGCAGAGTAAAAGTATCCCGGCACAACCAGTTTTCGAACACATAAGGACAAAATATGAGATTAAAACCTTTACATTTAAATAAAAGACTTTTCCTTTCCAGTCAATGTTTTCATTAATTATAGTACTGAAATTCTGCAGAATCATGCCAAATTGGCATGACCTCTATTGTTTACATTTTTTGAACAAAATGACGACCTACTTACCTCATTCCTAACGGAACATCCAACCTCTTTTCGAGCACTTCCGGTAAACATGAAAAGTATACTGCAGAACAGAAATGTGTACCCAATAATAGTTTTAACATATAGTCAACACTTCTCAACAGTTAAAAAATAATGTTAACCCATGAAAATAACTTTTAGAAAGTATAACAAATTATTTCTAATGTTGTGTTTTTTTCAGGTGCACATGAAAGGCAAAACAAGGTGTCTCCCCTTCTTATGACCCTTACATGAGTTGAAAATGATAAATACACCCAATTTTCAAAATTGTCATATCTTCCCACAATTAACATTCTTAATTTGAGTAAACATGCTGAGGTTTGATGGAATGAAGTGCTTGCAGACCACACATTTTCCAGATTATTTTTAAACATTTTCAGTAAAATTACATAAGAGAGGGTAATTTTTTAAAGTACCTATTTTTTTATCTGCAGTATACTTTTGACTTTTTTTGCGGAGAGTAGGTCATAAGATGACGTCATCGATTGTGCAGACGACTCATGTAAAGATTTTAGTCAATGGAAAAAAGCTTTTAATCAAGTTTTAAGGGAAGGTAGATTTGGGCATAGAGAAATGGACTAAAATACACATGGAGGTTAGCTTTTTATATAAAAATTACCTCTCGTATCTCCATTTTTGTTTATATCATCAGGTTGACATTTCTACGTTAGTAGCTGTCAAAATATCAGGTGATCGTATGCAAATGAGCGCGCGCATTGTTATTTCCGCTGTATATTCGGAAGTGTTCGAATTCAGGTTGTGAACGAAAAGTGGTTGTATCGGGATACCATATTTTTCAAGATTTTGATTTTAAAAGATACATATATTGAATCAATTTGCATGAATGTGCATGAAATAGGCAGAGTCTCTCTGTAGATACCTTAATTTTAACAGTAAACTTGGTTGAACATCAAGGATAAAGACCGAGTTTATCACCTGTCTTATTTCTGGTCACTGATTGGTCAGTTGTTTTGATGATGTTCTATCAAAATTATGAATATATCATTCCATAACTTATTTTTTGAATCATAAGAATCAAACTTAATCCATTGTTACAAAATAATTTATCCTGTCACTAATGTATCAATCACGCAATCGTCTAAGCAGTTTCAAAATTAATTCACTGTAGTTTTCATATTAAAATAATTATATTCTAACTATCTTTGTTTTCCCAATTTGCACACTATTATGTTTCTTCCTTCTACACGTTTCTCATGATTAGTACCATTGACATCTAATAGTCAGTTCTACTTCAATGCAACCAATTATAGTTAATTACGATTCAAACAGTTTTGTGAATGCCCCTCATTACGAAAAACCTGACTAAGGACATGACCTGGAACAATAACAATTAAGGTAAACAATTTTAAGATCAGGCCAGGCCAATGTTAGGCCAAGCCATGTTTCAGTGTATGCCCCACTGACTCACTCCAAGACTCAGGGTCATTAACAAGTGTTAATTTAGACCAGTGAATTAAGAGTGAATTAAGAGATTTCTTAATTCACTGTTTCGACAACCTGTTGGGCGATTAACTGTACTGCTAATGTTTACACCAAAACTGGGTATTGTCAGTTTAAAGTACCAAGCTGACAAGGAGAGGATTTACACTTTCTATGGGTTGGGATTAAATGCATGACTGTATCCTAACTTAATTTAGTCTAGTAATGGTGGCAACATAGCTATATGTGTGAGAATTGACCAAAACAACACAGAAATATGTAAACAAATCGGGTTTCGAGTGCGGGTGGGAGGCGGAGGGCAACACAGAAATATTTAAAAAAACCCACAAAAATCAGGTTTCGAGTTGGTGTGTGGGGGTGTGGGGTGGAGGAATGGGGAGGAGGGAGCCCATGACCCAATATGGGTGAAGTATGAATAAGATGAATAATGCTTTAAGAAATTCCAAACCAAAATTTGGGTTACATAAGAAAAATATTTTAAGAGATCTAGATATATACAACAGCTTACACGCAAACCTTGATCTGCCTTTATTGCACATTTTATGGCCATTACAATTTGGGTTCCATGGGAGACCAGAACTTGTAGAAGACAAATTGACTTACGCAACCCTTTACAACATACTATAAGCAAACCAATTCCAAAATTGTGTTGAGCTTGGACAAGAACTGTAAGAAATATAGACCTGTAAACACAGCTTACACGCACATGAGACACATTTTAAGAATTTGGGTTCAATGGGAGTCCAGGTTACAGGAACCAAAACTATTTAAAAAGCCATTGAGATAATGCTATAAGGAAGCTCATGGCCAAGTGTGGTTGTGCTAGGATAAGAAATGTAAGAGATATATACTCGTAAACACAGCTTACACGCACAATTTGATGTGATGTTTGACGCCGACGCCAACGCCGACTCCGGGGTGATTTCATAAGCTCTCTTATTTTTCGAATAGTCGAGCTAAAAAAATTCAACAAAATGTTTTGATTTAGTGAAGCGTAAATGTTTAAATTTTCTTTTCTTTATTACATTACGTGGTCCAAGTACTAACTTTCATAGCCAATTCAACCCCTTATCCAAGAAGAGAAAACGGGGTTGGCTGGTGTATGAAATAAAACCTTAATTTCGGCTTAGAACGTTTGCATATTGTAAAATTAAAGCATTTAATATGTAATCACATTTGTTTTAGTAAAAATGTTTTTTAAACGTAATTTTATTGTCGAAGTATCCGTTATAAACCCTGATAATATAAGCTTTCCTATCGCTTAGTGGAATTAAGGCGGGACCATGTAATGAACTACATGACAGAAAGAATTATGCAGTTTTAGCAGTACGCTTTTCATGCTTTTTCAGAAAATATGTATATAAACATCATCATTGCAGTTTGCACCTTTTAATCTATTGTACTGTTTCTACCCGTTAGATACAGGATTACTAAAATCGTACTTATGCATGTAAAGATTTGCTCTATACCATCTAATAAAACTGTTCATTCAAAACAACATGATCAAACAAATATTTACGCAAATGTAAATGCACATTGTAACCAGGAATGTATATGCAAGATAATGTATGTTTTTAGCTTATTAGCCTGCGTTAAAAGTGTTTTTTTTTGCCTCTGTATTGACCTCACGCTGGGTAGCTGAACAACAAGCTGATTATCAGGTAATTTGGGCAGAGCAGACTGGAATATAGGGATAGTCTAAAAACTGTACACAGCGTGTAATTCTTATTTTACAATATAATAGAATGAATACTATTATTACAAATATATACTAATGCTGCTGTTACCACTACAATTATTATTATAATTATTATTATTATTATTAGTAGTAGTATTTATTATTAATTGGTAGTAATAGTAGTAGTAGTAGCAGTACAAATATTACTGCCACAACCATCACCACAACCACCATTATATTATATTTATAATTTATAAGCAATGTTTTATGCATGAAAAGGTAAATTTGAAAAATCACTATTTAACCATTGTCTACTATCTGTAGCTATTTCGGTTATTTACAATGAAAACAGAAACACAGCGAGCAATCTTGTTCCCCTGCCTGTTAGGTTCATTTGGAATCCTCAGCCTGTTATAAATTTTCAGAATGAATTGAGTTCACACACATTTTGTGGCAGAAAAACAACACAATTATATAAACTCTAATTTTACTGATGCTAATGAAGCAGTTAATAAGTTTAACAGTTTGATTACAGACGTAGCAACATCTACTTTAAAGGTCAAACCAAACATAACAACGGTCGTCATTGTCATAAAATTGGTTTGACTCGTCATTGCTTTAAAAACACTTGACTCATTTTGTAAAAAGCTGTCTCTCCATTCTTTTGATAGGGAACTGCGACATAAATGTTTTTGTTTAAACAAACAATACTTAAAATTACGTAAAAAGAAGCGTAACAACTATTGTAATAACCTTATGGACAGAATAAACGCTGTTCAAGGTTCAAATCCTAAAGAGTTTTGGAGCTTAATCAACTCCTTAAAGGATGACAACAGAGGGGAACCATCTGACAACATTGATTCCCTATCATGGAATAATTATTTTGAAACCCTAAACACCATTAAATGTGAACATTTAGATACATTTCGTTACTTTACCAATATCGCTGATTGCCATTGCCAAATGATGTTTTAGATAGAAATATCACCATTAAAGAAATTACCTCAGCATGTCAGAGGTTACGTAACTGCTAATCAAGTGGCTATGATAGTATTTTAAATGAGATGCTTAAATATGGTTTGTTTGCCCTATCATAATGTCTACTTAAACTTTTTAAGTTTATTTTAAGAAATGAAATGTATCCCAAGTTATGGTCAGAGGGTTTTATTGTGGCATTTTATAAATCCGGAAGTCCACAAGACCCCAGTAATTATATGGGCATAGCGATAACTAGTTGTTTAGGAAAACTATTCATTAGCATACTTAATAGTAGATTAGAAAAATTAAGCTTGAAAATTATGTCCTATATACTGAACAAATCGGAATTAAACAAGGATGCAGAACCTCTGACCACATATTTAAATATCAATAAACAGTTTAATCAATCAAAAAGGTTATATGCCTGTTTTCTAGACCCCAAGAAGGCATTCGACTCTGTGTTGCACCCTGCTTTATTGATAAAACTCATAGAAAATGGCATAGGCGGCAAGTTTTTAAAGCTTTTACAATCCATGTATTTTTCCAATTGTATGAGAGTAAGAATTGGATCACCAAGTGGTCTTACAGACTCCTTTAACTCTCAAGTAGGAAAGTAGGAGTATATCAGAGCGACAATTTAAACCCCAATTTGTTCAATTTGTTTATAAATTTCATTGTTAATACTTTTAATGATTCTTGTGACCCAATAAGTCTTGGGAACAAATTAGTTAGTTGTTTACTTTATGCTGATGACTTGGTTATACTGTCCAACTCGCCATTAGGACTTCAAAACAGCCTTACCAAAGCCTCGGCATACTGTAAAGAATGGAGCTTAGACATAAACCATGCCAAATCAAAAGTAATGGTTTTCAAGAAAGCAAGACGATTTCATGACCCCAGCTTCAGTATATTAGAATCTGTACGCCAATACAAATATCTAGGAATAATGTTTAATGTAAATGGCAATGTCACACATGCTCTAACATATTTGCATCATAGAGGGCAAAAAGCATACTTTAAACTGTGTTCACTGTTCAAAAATAAATCTGTTGGTGTCAATCAGTTTATACACATTTTTGATCAAACTGTCAAACCAATACTACTCTACAGTTCAGAAAGTGTAAAAATGTTTAATATCACTAATAAGGTTAAACAACTTAGTGACACTATAACTTAGAAAACTTGCTAAAAGAAGCACTCAAAGAAAACATGAACAGTTTTAATAACAATCAACATTGCTGGCTTACCTGCACCTACACCATTTTAAAAGATGTCAATATGCTCCACTTACAATAGGGACATCGCTACTATAAAACATCGCTTACGAGCACAATATGTACGAAAATGGCATACTGGTGTAAACTCCAGTGACAATTAAAACATATATTTGAACAAGAACCTTATTTAACACAGGTTCATAATGATACAGAAGGCCGTTTGTTGGCTAGATTTCGCACTAGCTGTCACAAACTTCATATTGAAACTGGAAGGTACACTGTACCAAAAACACCAGTGGATAATAGGACATGTATTCATTGCAACATGGGTTCTATTGAAGATGAACAACATGTATTGTTAGAATGCCCTAAATATAACTACATTAGAAATATTTTGTTTAATTGCATTTCAAAGGAATGTTATAATGTTGTACTCCTAAAAATTGGTAGCAAATTTACTTGGCTATTACGTAACGAGAATATCACTATTTGCAGAGCACTAGCCGCATTTATTTCTTATGCATTTATAACTAGAAACATATGTAATTAAGCTAAACGCATTATTAAACTGATTTAACCAAATGTATCTAACTATCTGAATGCATAAGCCTCATCCAACAAATGTATTATTATAATTAAGAAAACATAATAAATAAAAGAGATTCATTTAAGGCATGCGCTGTTTTAATATATGTGAAATGATACACGTTTTGGTTATTCAGAGGCTAATACTTACAATAGTATAATTACTAAAAGTTATCACATGTTGTCTCCCCTTATCTATTGTACGTGACCGTACATCTTGCACTTATTGTGGGTAATAGAACTTAGCATTAATAATTTTGTACTTTGTTTTTATGCCCCCGAAAATTTCGGGGGCATATAGTTATCGCACCGTCCATCTGTCTGTCTGTCTGTCTGTCCGGATTCGGTCATTCCGCAGTTCGTGTCCGGACTGTACCTTCAAAACCCCTGCATAGATTTTTGATTAACTTGGCACAATAAATCACCATAACAAGACGATGAGTCGCGCGCAAAACTCAGGTCCGTACCTCAAAGGTCAAGGTCACACTCGAAGTTCATAGGTCAAAAACAGGTACGCAATTTCGTGTCCGGACCGTAACGTCACAACCCCTGCAGAGATTTTTAAATAACTTCGCACAAATGATCACCATAACAAGACGATGTGTCGCGCGCAAAATACAGGTCCGTACCTCAAAGGTCAAGGTCACACTCGAATTTCTTAGGTCAAAAACAGGTACGCAATTTCGTGTCCGGACCGTAACGTCACAACCCCTGCAGAGATTATTAAATAACTTGGCACAAGTGATCACCATAACAGGACGATGTGTCGCGCGCAAAACCCAGATCCGTATCTCAAAGGTCAAGGTTATACTTGAAGTTTATAGGTCAAAAACAGGTACGCAATTTCGTGTCCGAACCGTAACGTCACAACCACTGCAGGGATTTTTTTAAATAACTTTGCACAACTGATCATCATAACAAGACGATGTGTCGCGCGCAAAACCCAAGTCTTCAAGGTCATGGTCACACTTGGAGGTCAAAAGTCAAATTGTGTCCGGTCAATAACTCTGGTATTCATGGACGGATTTTCAAATAACCTGGCACAAGTGCTTACTACAACAAGACGATATGTCGCGCACAAAATCCAGGTCTGTGGCCCCAAGGTCAAGGTCACACTTAGAGGTCAAAGGTAAAATTGTGTCCGGTAAATAACTTTTGCATGCCTGGACGGATTTTCAAATTACTTGGCATAAGTGCTCACCACAACCAAACGACGTGTCATGCACAAAATCCAGGTCCATGGCTCAAAGGTCAAGGTCATAGTTAGAGGTCAAAGGACACTTCGGGGGCATTTATCACTTACAGTGATATTTCTTGTTTTATTTGTATTTGTTAATACCTCATTTTCTTGCACTATAATAACAATTGTATGTTACAGTTATGTAGCTTTCTGAATAAACATTATCTTGTCTTATCTTATCTATTCTAATGCTTGCGAAGTCTCGGGGCACATCAATTTAGACAGCATCAACACTTTTATACAAACAGTTTGACAATATTTCAAACAAAACAAAAAAAAGTTTATATGGTGCATGCATAACTAGGTAGACAACTGTATAAACTTGTAAAAATGAGATATAGGGTCCTATAGAAACCACAGCGTCCGAACGCAATCATGGCAATGGCATCGTAGGTCTGCACTGTACTGCAAACAAGGACTTGATAATACAATGAAAGAGACAAAAAACAACAGAAAGGATGGTGAAGACAGGTTTACCGACTTGGAACGGTCAGTAGGCAATAAGGCCTACTTGTTAGCTTAAATCGATTTTATATGCGCACAAAAAAAACACTACATCCCATCAAAAGAAATTCTCTAACAATAAAGTCCACATCCAGAAAAACTAACTAAAGAAACACATACAAAATAATAAACATCTCAGGATGTAATCAGAATCATACTGAACAACCATAGTAGTTGCAGCTAAAGAGAAAACCAATCTAGGGTACGACCAGAAAACTCGAGGGACAAAAGCTCATGCACCCACCTCGTAAGTCTAACTGTTTTGTTTAATCTTATTAAATCACAAAGACATAAACATGCCAAGACCTATTTTTCTTACCAGACACATTCTTACCAATTTCTACCATAATTTCTTTCTACCAAAAATTTTGAATCAAGGTCGACGACCTCGCTTCGTTCTGGTCAAATCTTTGACATGCGTTACATATGGATTACATATTCACCTTTGTAGCACGACATGCTAGAAGTATACATCAGCACAAAAATACAATTAACGTTATCAAAGCGAGAAACTCAAAGAAACTTTTCATTGCTACCTTACCATGTGCAATTATGAAAATCATATAAGAGTCGTATAATAATCCGTATATCCTATTATACAACATTGCTATGTGAATTCGTTCAAATTATTAAAGAAACTAACTCGCCAAATAATGAAAAAAAATACACTACACAACTTTTTATCAAAACTCTATCGAGGTGTTCAGGTCATATGTATATGTTCCAATTAAAAGTATAGGTTTATTAACGGGTTCTTAAAACAACCGTGATTGAATATGCATAAAATTAATTATGAGTTGGTATGTTGTACTATTTTCTGTTGTTGGCGGGATAGCTACTTGAAGTGATTTTTTCCTAAAACGACCGATATCACAAAAAATGAACTGTAAATATAAAATGTTACTCTATTCACACGAAAGGAAGAAACTCATTAAGAAAATGCTAAAACAAGAAATATGTGTCAGTTTTCTTTAACAACTTTCCGCCATATTCAAGTCTTATGTTGACCAACAGGTGTATAAACATAACTTACCTGCCTATAACTCCAGCAATGGCGTGTGCCCGTCTGCTGTAAAATTCCAGAAAAAACTCATCTGCTGTAATGTGCCAGATAAAAAGCTCGTGCTGTAAAGTGTGATACAAAATAATAAGCTTAAACAATGTTCACACTGTAGATATACACTATTTGAAAAAAATCTGACAGATTAAAAAGCACAACATCAAGTATGTGGAACCTCCAACATAAAGGGAACTTATTATAATCATATTTTACCTCCGCCGACAAGAGATATAACAGTCAATTTCTGAAAAATATGAATGTATTTAACTTCCTGGCCGTGTGCGCTATGTATTGAAACGAAATTATCATTCATTACATCAGATCTTAAATTACACTTAAAGTACACTTGGCAGGCTTGATTATTTTGAAAACTCACCCTGTACTGTTCATTTTATATATAGTTTTCATATATGCATATCATTAATGATAATTAATTTAATAGTTCAAAGCAAATTGCTTGTGCATATTCGTACTATATGTTGGTTGTTTGACACCAATATTACATTTAAAACTATGATAGAAAAATAAAAGAAACTTAAAAACTCCTCAACCTATAAGGGTTTAAGCTTGATAAAGATTTCAAGAGTGCCGTATGCTCGCTATTCTTCGTTTTCTAAGCCTCGCCTAATCAACTTAAGTAAAATGCACTGACAAAACATTCTCTTTGTCAGACATGTTACCGCCAAAGAGCGAACCGACATAGTTAAGACGTCTGAAACTCTAAAGCGAGGCCATTGTCCATCTCATGTACTACACATACTCAGGCTTCACTTTGACTAGAATAAACGCAGTACGTATCGTGTTGCAATTCGTTTGGAGTTCTATTACTATTATTATTTGGATGATTATAAGTATTGCACCTGTGTATCGATCTTCAAATCATCAATCCTTGAAAAAAACATCAAGGTGTATTGCCCCACTTTCATTACATTCTAGTGTGGATTAGTCAACCATGAAATTGTATCTAAGGTTATGAGTTGGGCACGTACGAGGTGTAGTGCATTATTAGCAGGAAGTTATATTTATTGGATCAACAATTTGAAATGTGTATTTCGAAATAACAGTGAAAGAATCAACATTATATATTAACCATATAGAACGTCAGTATAAAAGCCGAATATGTTATGTAGCATTCCGGGAACAAGTCAGCCAAACACACTCACTCAAAACAATTACAAGGATAAACAGAAGCAAAGTATGAGACACAACAAACATAAACGGGTTGACAACTGGGGTACCGCCTTGGAACGGTCAGCGTCAAAAAGGCCACTGGGGGTTTAATAATGAGAAAAAATGTTCTATAGAAACCACAGCATCCAAGCACAATGGCACCGTAGATCCGCACTGTACCACAAACAAAGATAAAATTTACTATACAATACACAACACAACGAGTGGTGAAGACATGGGTACCGCCTTGGAACGGTCAACATAAAAAAGGTCACTGGGGATTTGAACAACCAGGTTCTAGGGTGCACCGAATTTCAATATCATCCAATTTTAATGGGGGATAGCCACACAGCCTCATCATCTGTATCCTTCAGAAATAATAATTCTCCGTCTATCCTATAATCTAACACCAAATTACACCACATTCGTATACTCATTACAACTTTAAACAATATGATGGACAAACGTAAAAAGTCATTTAATAATCTAAATAATAAGCAAAAATGAGATATAGGGTCCTATAGAAACCACAGCGTCCGAACGCAATGACATCGTAGGTCCGCACTGTACTGAAAACAAGGACTTGATAATTCAATGAAAGAGACAAAAAACAACAGAAAGGGTGGTGAAGACAGGGTAACCGACTTGGAACGGTCAGTAGGCAATAAGGCCTACTGGTTAGCTTGAATCGATTTTATATGCGCACAATCCTCGCTATTATCCTATTTTCAGCGCCCAAATAGACAACACAGTGTAAACACAACTACATCCCATCAAAAGGAATTCTCTAACAATAAAGTCCACATCCAGAGAAATTAACTAAAGTAAAACATACAAAATAAAATAAAATAAACATCTCAGGATGTATCGAGAATCGTACTGAACAGTTGCAGCTAAAGAGAAAACCAATCTAGGGTATGACCAGAAAACTCGAGGGACGAAAGCTCATGCACTCACCTCCCTTAGTTGGGGTTTCAGTAGGTACAATCATAGAGTCCCAAGAGGTAGTCCAGTCATCGCATAAGTGAAAAGTGAAGCGTAATGACTGACTGTAGAGGGGTCAATCACTAAACATGCAGTGCGCTGTAAAACCAAAGGGTTATAACATTAATTTAGGCAGTCACTGTAGGTAGACGTGTAAACGGGTCCTGATTAAAGTCCATGATCTTTCTTTTCGTGCCCTTAATGGTTTATTCTCTTACTGCTCTGGCTTCTGCCAAGTCAATGAGTACCTTCATTGTGGCTTTCTTGGCTATTGTTTATTTGTATTATATTTACACGAGCATATTTGTGTTTTACTTATATTGCCTATTGATGCTGCCTTGTTGGTTAGAGATTAGATCATGGCGGGGATTTCTTTATTTACACTGTCCTGTTTTAATGGGATGACAATAAGGTAAGTGTGAGGTTTGGTGCACCATATAACAAGTTTAAACCCCCATTGTCCTACTTTGCCACTGACCGTTCCAATGCTTTAGCCCTATTGTCAACCCTTTTGTGTTTGTGCGAATCCCGTTCCTTTGTTGTTGGTTTTTAGGTTTTCCTTTCTCTACTTTTCTTAATTCATACCCATACTATTTTCGCTATCTTCGTTTCTGAATTCTCTAATGTAAATCGATTAATTTCCTATTCCTTAAATTGTTACTAAATTGTTTTTCTTTCCTTTTAGTATTAGCATTAGTTCTATCGATTGGTCTAAGGGCGAACCGAGTCTGGATATATGTTCGTTCTTTTTTAGTGCGAGCTGGAAACATGCTTGCAGAGAACTCTGTTCTTTTTATTTTATTTTTCATTGTTTTTGTGAGATGCACAACATCCGCCATTCTTTCCATCGGTTTACCACTGATTTCAAATTGGGCATCTCGTGCCCCATTATAGGCATGACTGTCTCCATCTGTTGTCATGTTGCTTTTTAATATTTCTTCCATGCATATCTTCTCCTCTCTGTATTTATGGTTTATGTCGGTTTCGCGTGTTAAAGCAAAATGCATTAAAAGTCGTTATGTGAACTTATAAAATGTGATAAATAGAATCTAACATTCGTTCTTATTCATTATTGAATTTATTTAACTATTAGCAAAAATGATATAGTGCTCGGCTAATACTCGGCAAGAGCATTTTATCATTTTGCCAACTCGTTTAATAAATTCAATAATGAATGAGAACTCATGTAAGATCCTCTCTATATACACATGTATCAGTTTCCAGTTTAGCGGTGACTTGACTTTTGTCTGACTTGACTTAACTTGACTTGCCTGACTTGATTTTTGTTATGCCGTTGCATTGATTTGATTCAATGAAAGTTTTTACAACTTGTTTGTGACTTCCATGTTACTTGACTCACCATGACTTGACTTGACTTTTTTTTGCCTGCCATAGCATTGATTTCATTCCGAGTGACATTTGATCAATAAAACTGACTGTTGGTTATTAAATGTAATGAGGTAAAACGAATACCTATAGGTAAAGAATTAATTGATATATGCATGTACCTATAACATCTGTATCCTGAAGATTTTTGCTGAGCCGCTATTTTTGTCACATCCACTGTGGTCTGTGTGCGAGCTTAATTTGCTCCCAATGCGCATGCCGATAACTTTCTTGTGTTTTGTTGGCATCTCTATAATGCTGGTGCTGACTTTAGTAGCTGGTTGCATTTGAGTTGTCTCCCCTGCAGATCTCATACCATTATTATATTGAGATTCCACACCTCCTGGAATTGGGGAATATTTCGCAAAGCCACAAGCTTCATTGTTCGCAATCACTTGTTGTCTTGCGCGATTGAAGCTAGCTGCTGCTACTTCCGATGCCTTTTCAGCAGCAAAGTTGCAATGTTTTTGCATTGAAGTATAAGATGGTGGCGGTACTTTAAGACATATCATTAAATAGCGCAAGTCATTTGGACCAATTTTAGTGTCTAACAGGCCAGCTGCCACTGAAAGATTGATGTCAGCTGCCTTGCAGCCTCGTTTGCCGGTCTGTACTTCTTCATACAGATTATATGGTATGCTTTTAAAACCATCCATTAAACATTTCAACTTCTCCCGCCAACCAAATCCCATTTGTTTGTCAAATTTCAAGTCAAACTCTAATTTTCCTTCACAGGTGCTGTCCCAGAGTCTGTATTCAGCGTAGTTCTGTAAATCAAAGTGGACGATACGGTATGTTCTTAATTCATTGTCACATCTTTCATCATTAATGCTAGGTTTGAGTGCTTCTTCAATTGGAGTTTTCACTGCCCCAGATGGTCGCAAAAGCATGGCAACTGGAATATTCTTGTCTACAACTCCAAACAGAGGAATATTTGATGTTTTGTCATGTACTATTACACCATCATATGCATCCTTTGACATTCTTTTCACTTTCCAGCTGTTGGAACTTTCATTTGTCCACCTCTTCTTGGATTTCTTAGATCTCCTTAAATCTGGTCCTTTCTTAAATTGCGATTGTTCGCGGCCTTTTAGAGGCAGTTTCGACACTTTCTGATGCACTTCCATTGCTATTTCAACAATAGTATCCTTTTTTCAAATATGAAATTGCTTCATAACAATACTGCAGCCTTTTGTCTACTGAATATGTTACAAGAATATATTTATATCTATACAGAAGTTGCAGAGGAGCTAAATCGGACAGTAGTGGACTATTTGCACAGTGTAATCCGGGGCTTCCTGACTGGACGAAATGAGATAGTTGCACCTTAACAGTACAGGTAACCATATTTACAGGCAACAATGTTTATTTGGAATCAGAAAACAAAAGTCAACCAGAATTTTATGTTCAAAAATACAAACTTTATTGCCAAAAAAATAAATAAATCCATATATGGGCATGTATTATGTCACTTTAAGTCAGGTAATATTACACAAATGCTACATTTTAAACAACTTTCAGATAAATAAAACATAAAACTTAACATAGAAAAAATAATAATGATAATCTTTTCACTAATGAAGGAGTTATTAAAGATACACTTCCGTCTTCTCTATGCGGTTCTGTACATTTTCCAGTTGGCTATATCTCATTTTTTCCAAAGCCAAACTTTGCTGTACAGTTGTTATACTTTTCGCTATAACTTCACAAATAGTCAAGCGATATGGTCAAGTGAGGTCATTTTATGTATGGTATTAACGTAAGTTTCTTCAAGAAAGATTTCAGTCACATGTCGCGGATCTTTTATACCTTCAAGGTCTCACTAAACAGTTATTTCCCTTGCCAGTCACGGTAGGAACTTTCTTGAGCCTAAACAAAAGATCTGTGTTATTCGGTTCTTGTTTATTTCTTAAAATGTGCAAATATTTTCTCTCTTTTTGTTGCAGGTGACAAGAATGGGACAAGTTTATGATTTCATACAGGTTTGGATATGCATGAATGTTTCTGAGCCCAGATCTGAGAATCTAATACTGGGTAGTGATACATTTGAAAATGTCAGTGAAATGGAAAAATTCAAGAGGGTCTCTTCAAACTATTTATATTAAAAAAAAGCAAATTGGTCATCCCCGTGTTTTTTGCTGGATATTTCGCGCAACAAACATCAAGTTTCACAAAGAAAATATTTTTAAGAAAATTCAGGATGTTTTACAGTGGTCCAGAGGGGTCCTACTACATATGTAGAGCTATGTAAAATTAACTGTGTTGTGAGACGTCCAAGGCTCATATCATTAGTTGGACACGCCAATGAAACAGTTGCCAGTGAATGAACGTATCTCTAAGGGGTTGGTGGATTCGGGATCAATAAGCCGTTTTTTATTGTTTAGATTTTTTCAATTATACTATGAAGTGCGAAAATTTCATCTACTGTTGATCTGCCTTTCATAAAGCCAAAGTGTGCGTCTGATACAGTATTATTAATCTCAAACCATTTACTAATCCGGGTGTTCAAAATAAAAAGGTTTTCCCATACAACTTACTAGAGTTATTCCCCTGTAGTTATTAACCATGTCTTTATCACCTCGCTTGTGTAAGGGGATTATAAAACATTCAGTCCATTCATCCGGAAAATATCCTGAATCAAATATTATGTTAAAAATGTCAGTTATATGCCCAGATAAAATTTCGCAAGTTGAGATAAAGTATTCATTTAAAATATTATCTCCAGAATTTTTGTTTTTGTTTAAGGCACGAATTGCCAACTCAGTTTGCCGAATCGACTTTAACTGCGTTGTTGTTTTGCATCTGACGTTCAAAATGACGTCTCAACGGTTAACTTTTCTGCGTTTAAAATGACGTCTCAACGGTTGAGTACATGACGTCAGAGGTATTGTATAGTTTTATCTAACATGGTTTATGAAAATACTCAATGCTGATTGGCTATTGAGGAGTTTTTAAAAAAGCTATATAAACCTCTGACGTCACATCATTCAACCGTTAGAATGTCATTTTAAACGATTTTCAACGTCGGAAAACATCCAAAACAACGAGTACGTTATTTTAAGGCAACATCACGTTCAAACAACAAATTGAACTTGTTCGAAACACGATAAAGCTGTATATTTTCTTCGTTTGGTGCTGAGAGATGGACGTACAATGTAAGTTGTGAGAATGTGTTTGTATTATGTTCATTCTCTCGAAAACATGTGTATAAAATACATAAAAATCCATGTCAGATAAGAAATAAAATATTTGGTTTATTTTGTTCGAAATAAAAAGCTGATGGTTTTCGACTTGAAACACATCGAAACCGCGGGCCTACGGCCCTTGGTATCGATGGTCTTCAAGTCTCAACCACCAGGTTTTGATCTATGACAATATAAACCCGCTGGATATATTTTATTTCTTAATTAAGACCTCCCCCCAATAACCAATCAACACTGAGTATTTTAATAAACCAAGTTAGATATATATTTAACACCGGACCTTAGTGCTTGATCCGTTTCACGTACAGCTGTATCGGCATTGTCTATTAGCCCATTCATGTGGCAGACCTTTTGAAGTAACAAGAAGCACGTACAGTACGAGACGCCAGCGTATTCTACACAGTTATTTGCATGTTAGCTTCATTAAAAGTAGATGCAAGGTCGAAAAGAAAGTGTATCATTCACAAGTATTCTCGGCCTTCCAAGACCGTATCATGCATAATTCTGGGCAAATAATGCCGATTAAAGCGCCCACTAGCGATTAGGCGAATTTATTAGCGCGTTTTTCACGAACATAAGTCGACGTTTTCGTGACGAGATGTTGTAAATAAACGTCAATTGTTGTTACACTTTTGACGTCACTTACTGCTTCTCATAAGTTAAACATAAGAAATTAATATTAAATTTACTCGAAGATATGTTTTTTGAAAGTCTCATAGAATCTCGCAAAACCTCGCCAAAATCGCCCCCAAACGTGAGGAACGATATCAAACGTCCTTTTCCCCAGGCCCTGATTCTGAATCAGAAGCGGGTCGGGTGACTAAGCCATAAGAAACAACACATTTTAAACAAACATTAAAATATACATATGAAACTAACAGGAATAGGTAAGAAATCACCCAATGACAATGGATGACATTATGGGTATCGCTTCTTAATGGTCAGTGGCAAGGCTGCTGTGTGGGGAGGCGGGTGTGGGAGATGATGAAAGCTGGGTTCTAGGATACATCAAACATAACGCATAAGTTGCTAGTAATATTGTGATCTTTAATGCACATCTGCGTTACACATCTGCGATAAAGTATTATTATCAAACCGAACGTACCCCACTGTCATCCAAATAAAACAGGACGGTGCAAATAAAGGAATCCCGCCATCAAACTCAGACACACAGATATTGAGTATTTACCAAATATTAAAATTAAAAAAACCTCGATTTACTAATTTAGTATTATTTATACTTAAAACCTGCTCGCGTCTAGTTAATTAAAAGGTATTAATAACTGGATTTTTAAAATTTGTCTTCGTGTTTATAATTTGTCTTCGTGTTTATAAGTTTAAAGATATTTTTTATAATATACTCAGTTGCAAAAGAAAGTGTACACTTTGAACATTTTACTTTACACCCTATCCTCTTTATTAAGCGACAGTTCCTTAATGATTCAACCTATTGAAAAACAAATGAAAACATGATATTGGCAATGGAATGATAAAAACTTTGGTACCAAACATGGCATATTCATTTTGGAATTTGTGAATTTAATTCTAAAAAATCTTTATACAATTAAATCTAGACAAAACTCAGTGTCCACTTTCTTTTGCAACTGAGTATATAATGTTCATGTGATATAATCAAGAATTAAAAATATGTTAAACAATTTCGTTTGTACTACGCTTGAACAAGTTCAATAAGTGGCCAAAATTGAGCCGAAACAACAGTACAGTATAGTGGTCCTTGATGGATTGAAACGTTTTCAAATAAGTATTATTACTCATTGGCAAATGTGCAAGTTATGTAAAAAAACTAACCAGATGCCCATAGTTTTCCTTTTAAAAGGCTGAGGGGACTTGGGATTTTAAGTCGCACCATCATAAATAGGTTATATGGCGCCAACAGGAATGAAGATTCCAGGCCAACTCTCCATTTACATATAGATAAAAATATGCAGAATGGGCTTTAAAATATCATCACATGCAGAACTGCAGAGTTGCTGCAAATGGATGCGGGGGTACCCCTCTGTCTGGATAAGCAATGGCCCTATTATTGCCTGGGAACCACACAGACCCTTTAATGGGAACTATAATTAAACACAGATATGATCATGTGTATATGAATATAAAAACAGTTTCTTTCTTACAAAAGTGTGTACAGTAACACATTATTATCACAGAAAAACAAAATAAAGCAAATGCACAGTTTGTTTTAAACTTAGACAGAGATACCGATATTACTCGTGGCAGTTGCCTAGATAGAATTAAATGGACACTCGGCAATATCGAAGCCTTAAAAGTAACACATAGATTAATTAAATCAGTATCATTTTGACAATAAAGCTGCTCGCATAATCATTTAACATGTATTTACAACATGAAGGTTTCCATTTCATTATGCTATCCCCCCTCACACTCCAATAAGATTGCCGTGTGTTCCTTTAAAATTAAAATAAAGTGTATGTGCAAGATGGGAATATGGATGATTGGACAAAGCAAGAAGTTTAAAATCCAAAATGCGCGTTACAATTCCGAAATCTTCCGTGCGCAAAGTAGGAATTAGGACAAAATAGGAATAATGTCATGGGTAGTATTTGAAGGCGTAGAGTTTGATTATTGTCATAACTATTAAACAGGTATCATTGATTGCAGCAGTGAAACAATGGTAGTCAACATTATATTAGTATATAAAACTATTCTAAACATGTTTTGTTGAGAAATAAAATCGATATTAAATCCGGCTGAACATACAACACGGATTTCTGCTTTGCCCAAAGCATTTCCAAATTGGATAGACCCATTATCGTTTTACCCCTTGCGCAATTCCGGAATAGTCCTGTGCAATTCCAGAATCGACGATGATTTACAAAAGTTATATACCAATGTTATTTGATATCCTTCCATCATAGGCATATGAGACATTATAAAACAAAGTAGTACATTTTAAAACATATTAAAAGTTACAAATATATTACAATAAGCAATATCAATAATTACAAGTTACTATTCAGTTTTCGTTAACACATAATACAAATGAAAAATACATTTAAATTCAAAACACTCAATATTTAAAAACATTAAACTTGCTTATATTATAAGGGTATTTACTTCTACTACAGTTATACACCCAGTACATTTAAAAACGCAACATCTTTGTTTTAGTCGCTATTGTTTATGTTCAAACCAAGCTGGTAATTTATGTTAGTACACAAGTCTCTTTGTACCAAATATTAACGTATGGCGATGAACAGTTGCATAATATTAGCTCTACTTCTTTCAGTTAAAACACATTTTGTTTTAGCTCTTTAACATCTCTAGAAATTAAAAAAATTAGCAAATGTTACGTTTTCAAATGAACTGAGTGTATATATACAATGCTAAACTCGTCGCTTGTACATTTTTAATGTGGATTGATTGCTAAAACTCGTCGCTTGTACATTTTTAATGTGGACTGATTGCTAAAACTCGTCGGACTGATTGCTAAAACTCGTCACTTGTACATTTTTAATGTGGACTGATTTGCAACAACTCCAACAGATTATATACAATGTTGTCAACACAGAACAACCAAACAAACACACACACTCACACACACACAAAAACACACACACACGCACACACACTCACACACAAAACCCCAGATCTAAAAGTAAAAAAACACAAAAAAAACAAAAAAACAACAAAAAACAACAACACATAAACAAACAAAATCGTTACTGTATAACAAGTACTAGAAATGTGCATATATTGCGTCCGACGCGACAAAATCGTTCTACACAAGTACTAGAAATGTGCATATATTGCATCCAACACGGACACGGAATTATTGAAAACATTACATATTCAACTAAAAGAGGATTATTAGTATACTAGCAATAAAACAATACAACAGTATAACCTCGAGCGAAATATTTAGTTCGAGATTCTGTAAACATTGAATACATTGAATAAACATACACATCGTTTGCTGTGGTATTTTGAAATAGGACCTGTTTAAGGTTTTAGGCTTTTCAACAAAGAAATCCGTTTTTAAAAAAGTTCTGAAGTGATTTCGGTTTCAGCGAGTTAGACATTTTTAAACCTCTTACCACTCAGCAACGTGTTTCGGTTTCACGAACAAAGTTGTCTAGAGAAATTGCCTAAACCTACCTCAGATGGACAATACTATTATACTGTGACCTCAGATGGACAATACTATTATACTGTAACCTCAGATGAACAATACAGTATCAGATGAACAAAACTATTATACTGTAACTTCAGACAGGCCTGCCAAAGAATCCGGATTCTCCGGATTTGTCAGTCGCTCTCCGGATCTCCGGATTTAAGTGTACAATCTCCGGATTTTCCCTCAAAACAAAACGTTCATGATTTGACAGCTATACTTTCACAGTTTATCAGCTATTTCCCGAAATGGTCTTGTTACGCACCCTAGTCAGAGAAATATTTACAATTGTCGAATCAGTGGGGGACATCCGTGTAATGTACTGACTGAAAATGCAATTAACACCGTAGGACATAATTAGTTCTTTCAATGGCATGCGCAATAGCAGCAATTGGTCAACCTAACTGAAATAGCAAGTGGGAGGAACTAGCAACTCCTTGTGTGTGGTACCACTATAAAGGCTCTTGCTGTTTACGATGATGATAATTTGTTTAAGAGTTGACTTTGCATTTGCATTTATTACGCATCTGTGTAGAAAAGTAAGTGCACTTTCAAAACAAAACGAAACAAAATAACAAAACATTTGTGGTAAAATTAAAGCAAGTATTTCTAATCGAATTACTATGCTAATCTATTATTTTCTGTAACTATCCAGCAGTGCATCAACTTGTATTAATTGCATAACAAATTTAGATTTACGCTTTAAAAAAAAATATATCGCGCGCTCCAAATTTCCATTTAAAAATGTTCTTCGCGCTCTTTAAATCTTAAATTTTAGAAATCTCAGGACTTTGAAGTTTTGGCAGGCCTGCTAAGATGAACAATACTGTTATACTGTAACCTCAGATAGACAATACTATTATACTTTATCAAATATATACGCATTTTTGGCCCGCAATATGCACCCAATTACCCTACAATAAGCTTTCTAGAAATGAGCCGTATCATAATGTCACATTTAGGTCATGTGACCGGGCCGAAAATACATATACATATTGGCCCGGTCACCTGACCGTTATTGGCCCGGTCACCAATGACCGTCACCTGCCCGTTACGATTATTGGCGATTGTTTTTTTGTTTTACCTTTTTTTTTGAGACCATAAATTTGACGTAAAACCCGTCAATGACATGACGTAAACGAAATGACGTCAACTAACGTAACTGACGTCATTTAAATAAGCGTTAAAATGGAACCCGGCGAGAGGAAGTTAGCGTCAGTGGTTAACAGTTTATTTTACGCATTGTACTTAGATCGACTAATTGTTGAGGAAAGGCTTCACGAAGTATAAAACTGACACAGGAGGGTTTGTCAACAAAACGAGGAATGAACTCAAAAAAAAAAAAAGAAACATAAAATCCTAATGAAAATGCGTATATATAACGTTATGATAAAAATATTAAAACATGGGTGATGCGTTATTGTCCGTCATATCGGCCCTCGACCAATATCGGCCATCAGGCTGAAGCCTTCGGGCCGATATTGGGGTCTCGGGCCGATATGACGGACAATAACGCACCACCCATGCATTAATCTCTAAGTAACCTCAGATGAACAATACTATTATACTGTAACCTCAAATGAACAATACAATTATACAGTAACCTCAGATGGACAATACTGTTATACTGTAACCTCAGATGGACAATACTATTGTACTGTAACAGTAAAGTTTCATTAATTTGCATTGAATACAAGTAGGTATAAAAGTCGAACAGAATGTCAATTATGCTGCAAGAAAAAAAGTATGTCTTTATATACTGAAAGGAAAAATAAACGCATAATGGGTATTTCCGCTATGTATTGTATGTTTAATATACTACTGCTAATCGAATGGTACAGGGCGACATTAGGCCTGTCATTTCGGAAAGAAGGTTTAAACAGCACCGAACTCCCTTCAAAGTTTGTTTATCGACATAATGGGCATTTGGCTCAAGCAGGTGAGCAAACTTAGGCTTTAAACGTTGCAATCTCTTAACATTAAACACAAAACTGAAATTCCTTGACTTTTTCAGGCGAAACTTCAACATTCATGAATTTCGTGTAACAAAGTATACTTTGATTAAAAGGTCTACTACATGACATAGTTGTCCTTTCTGTAATTAGTTGCAGCCCCTTTTTGTATAAAACACGTTCAGATATATGTGGAATATTACGTGGAATTAGGTATATATATAATAGTGTAGTATAGGCAATTTTTTGATTATGCGTTTCTTTTTCCTTTCAGCATACGTTAAGTGGTTCAGTGTGACTACACACTATGTATATATAACTAGTATGTCAAACAGTGTGAAGTGCCAATTACATTACATTGCAATACATACTGAAAATGGTTACGGGTGCGTTTTGAATACACATAGCAATCATACGCCGATATTACAATATTACAAAACACACATAAGATAATGTCACTAATGCAAAAGTTGTTTTAATCAGAAGTTACAGTTACTAATGTGTTATGTTGTTTTTTTTAATCTAAAATAAGCATTTATAATAGGCGTATATTTCAATTATACATTTGGAACCATACACTGAACAGAACACCAACCACTGTATGTCAACAGTGTAAAACGACATTTACACTGCATCACAACAATGACTGGAAGTGGAATACGACTGTGTTTGAATCCACACAGCATCCATACTCGGATAATGCAATGTTATGAACGACACGTTAGACATTGTCACTGATGCACAAACGGTTGCAATAGGCTGTTTTCAGGATTTGTATTTACTAGTGTTTATTGTCAAAGAGGAAATATTTGTTTAACATGTTTCAGACGAACATCTTTAGTAAAGTCAGGACAAGTTTGCATAGGGAACTTCCATGTCTTCCCTATCAATATCTGACTGTTCGATGTTTTCGACGTTAATATACGAAACGTTAGTATTTTCCTGTTCGCTCTTTGCATCTTTAGTATCCGAAACGTTAGGATATGGCCGTTTTCTCTTTGGTGCTTTAGGTGAAACGTTAATATACTGTTCGTCGTTTGCAGCTGTAGTAGCCGAAGTTCTGAAACATATAAATATAAATTTAAAAGACTGCTCAACTTTACCATATACATACTCGAAATAACCATAATCACCTTGAATAATGATTGTAGCCCCCGTGCTACGAATCAGTAGTGTTACCTTTACTTGGGACCTACGAGCCCACTTTAGGTGGGTTTAACGTTAATTTAGTGCTGTATGGCAGCTGTAAAAAGTCGCCCCGACTACCAAACAGTAGTGTTATTACTGACTGGTCCTTTGTGGCTTTAAATCAGAATATCATTTAAACCGGGGCTAGTAGGCGTGAGAGGTGTTGCACTTAGAATTACCTCTCATGAACAGACTCAATAAAACCGAGTCTGCCACTTTTATCTCTTGTTTGTGTTTGTTGCTTCCAAAGGATCACGGTTATCAATATTTATTGAAGGCAGTGCCTACAATATGGATCACTCGAATTCCGCAGCTTTAAGCACCTCCTCAATAACCAATCACCATTGAGTATTTAAATAAACTACGTTAGATACACTACATTCCAACTACAAACAATACAAGTAGACAAATGTCGAACAGAAAATGTAGCATTCAAGGACCTCAGTCAATCAAAAGCACACATAGAAACACACAATAATTACAAAGAGGAATAAAACATCGATAAACTTTGGACATTAAAGCGGCTTCCTGAAACTCTGCACAATATTAATCAGGACATTCGTCAGAAAAGGATACGACCCTTTAGTATTGCCCTTCAACCGTCAATCACTACGCTTCACTTATCTCATATGCTATGACTGAACTCCATGATTGCTCCTTCTGAAACCTTTAAAAATGATTATTTTGTGTGCAATTTATTCATGGACGTTACCGAAAGTGTCATCCTCAGACTGTGGTGTTGCCATGTATTACATATAGGTACAGAACATCCAACCATAAGGGCTAAGATTTTAACAGCTATCTTCAACATTGCATTTGGTTGTTATAAATAAATTTACCTTTGTTCTTATTAATACTTACCCAAAAGGTAAATATGAGTTCTCTGGACCTGTGTCAGTGGTATCTTCGTAAGGTTTGTCAAGTGTGGCCGAGTCACCAATTCTTTCGTAGACCTCATCTAATTCATTCCTGTAAAAACGAAAAAGAAATGATTTGCTCTTTAATACATGTATGCAGTGATGATTTTCTGGAGTTTAATGCTATATGATAATTTTGGCATACAGAGTCGGGAGATATGTTTTGTTGATGTCTTTCATAATGTCTATGAATGCGATTAACATATCAGCAAACATGTTATTGAAATATTGAAAAATGTATTCAATAAACTATATATTATTAACAAAACTAGTGTTTATTTATACTTTCTAAAGAAACGCAAAAATGGATGTAATTTGCCATGCTAACACATGTATGATTTATATTACTACCATGGCATTATTACCTTGTATCGAATTTAAACAAATAAAACGAAAAGACATTGCGTTTTACGTCCCCTTAACAGATCATGTTAGTGTATGCTGACAGCAACGTCAAAGGGAGATAAATGATGAAATTTCCTACATGCCAGAGAGCAAACCCATGGGGCCAGAGGTCTGTAGCATAATTCGAAAGCGCAGTTTCTCATCCACTAACCTACAGATGTCGCTCAGGTTTCAACTAAAATGTTTGATGGTGATCTTCATACCAATGATGAGGTTGATATGAAGCCAATTTTTGAAAATGCATGTATTGCTTTGAAGTTACACTTGATGCATGCAGAGTTATATATTTATTCGGAATTTTTTAAAAGATCACATTACATAATTTGTGATATATAGATGGTCATATATGAAATGCTGGTCAGTCGGAGAAAAACTAATGGACATTATTACAAATATGTTACAATTGATAGGTTGTGGTCACTGCTTTTCCAAATTGAAGTGAAAACATGGGTACACAATAGAATTTGTGCTTTAAAGGACAAATTACTATTATTTAAGTGGCCATATACATATACATTTATTGTATAACATTCTGCCGGTGCAGTTTATAACATGACACCGGCAACTTGGTTATTCACTTCCTCCCTCTTCAAAACATTTCATAGAATAAAACAATTCAAAATAATTTTATCAATATTCGCAACATAATCCCACCCAACCGCTCCTGTTATTGAAAACAGTGTTTTGATCTTTTTTACGTTTATATTTTCAGAACACGGAGACTTCAACGGTGTCAGTCTTGTTCTTCCGTCACGGCTTCAACAGGGTTTACAGCAATCCACATTCGGGATTTCCTCATGGTAGCGGTAGTTTTTCGAAGTCACAGCACTGACTTATTTCGTATTCCATAATTATTTTGACGTTTTCAATACAAGAACTTTCAATTAGGTACATTTGTCTTTGTGAACTGCTGTACCAAGGGTTCATAAAGGGCAGTTTTTCGCGGTCTTTTTGACATTTGCAATACAAGAACTTTCAATTATGTACATTTTTCTTTGTGAACTGCTGTACCCATTGTTCATAAAGTACATCTATATGTTTTAATGAACTACACATTTTATCTTACTTCTATTTTGTCGAACCTGTGGCCAATATATTCCAATAAACGTAGAGATATTGTCATTGCTTGCCGTTGACAACTGCGTTTTACATAAACATATATTGTGACATGTATTCCTTCATCGACACGGAATTTAACACAACTTCACATACATAGCATATTTGTTCCAAATAGCTAGGCTTTTGTTTTGTTTGATTGAATGGTGTTTTATGTCATTTTAACACATTTTAACACATTGTTTGACATATATGACGGTCGATTTGCTTGTGGTAGAGGTAGACCACCCCATTTATTTAAGTAGAAGCAGTACTGTCTGCCTCCAGCCATCATATAATAATCGGCATGTTCTTACTTGACTTTTGTGGAATTATGACTAATCGAATATAAATAAGAGCTATATGAGGTCTTGTAAAGCTTTACTGACATTTTATAGCACATTCTCAAACAGAAATTATGGCGCTTTTGTAACAAGGTCATATATCGAATTATATGTGGTTATATATTATTGTTAACTTATTGGACGCTTCTAAAATATGTTATTAAATTAATATAAATAAAAAAGTGTATGCCTGTCGGATAAATAAATGGTAAAATGTGACATCTAAACTCTCATCGAAAGGATTGAATTGATTTAAACATATTTTATTGTCATATATGTATAAGTACAATGCAATTGGGTTGGACCGCAAGTGGACGTTTTAAGAAATAATATATTTCATTAAGCTGGATTAACTACAACATGTGAGTAATAGGACAAGCTAAGATCATAAGTTGATAAACATAAGTAGAAAAAGTAAGAAGTGGACGAAAAGAAAAGCAACACACGCGGCATTGGGTGATCAGAACAGACTCAATTAAATGGCAAACCTAAGTAAATAGAAAGTTATCTATGATAAAGTTATGAAAATATTTAAAAATCAAACCATATTATGGTGTTGTATGTTCTAACGTTCCAAAGCGATTCACGTAAATGATTTTAAAATATTGTTATTGAGATTACTACATTAATGTCTTACTGTAATATGAATAACATACATTGCATTATGCAAATTAACGTGTTGTGTAGAGACATACAGGTACACACATCGAAGTTTTATTATGCAAATTAACGACACATCGAAGTTTTATTATGCAAATTAACGTGTTGTGTAGAGCCATACAAATACACTTACATCGACGTTTTATTATGCAGTTTACCCACGTGTTGAGCCATACATATACACATAGAAGTTTATTATGCAACTTACCCAATTGGTTGACCAGTGTGTGGGTTTTTATTTCCTAGAAAAAACAATGGCAAGATAAACGTTGATATAGGTCAGTTGAACAAAACAAAAGGGCGAATGATGTTGACTAATTGATCTTCTACATGGCATGGTTTTAATTCATGTAATCCATTACACGCGCTTAGTTACGAACGTGAACATGTTAATACGCTAAACGAATACAAAACAATAGTACTGTATCAAATAAAAAGGAGAGAAACTATTATGACACATCACAGGATTATATCCACTGATCAAAAATTAAGTACGAACAAGTTAGACATTTGGAAATTGTGGAACACGATAAATACAAAAAACACATTGCAGTCTCGGTTTGATTGAGACTGTTCATGAACAATAGTGAAAAGTGCTTGCTACCGTTTACACCCTCTACCCCGGGTTGAGCAGAACTCAATAGTTAAAATGCCAATAGTACATAAACTTGAGCCATCCCGAAGATGGTATGCATATGACAGTGAACATAAAACCTCCAATGAGGTGTTTTCACACTATTCCATGGCCAGCGAGCGTATGGTCCCAGTTTCTAACAAACCGCTTTGCTCTAAACGAGAAAACAAAGGGCGAAATAAACATATTGGAATTTAGCTGGGAGCAATGAATACGAAGCCTGAGTATCACAGGTAACATTCAAAGGACTAAATTAAAAAGCAGGCAACATATCCTTAGGGTGATTAAGCGATACTCAGAACCTTTAAAGTATGGAGTAGTGGAACCACCTATTCGAAATTCAAGTAAGAAACCAAAAGAATTTGAGAATGTACCATGTACCAAGTCATTCAACTAGTAATGATATTATCCAAAACTAGTTGAGTTTGGCGGTGAATAATATGTCTTCAACATGGTATGGTACATAGTACGCTTCTATCACTCAATGTCCATTGTCATTAGCTTCAAGTTATTAGAAAATGTTAGATATATAAACGAATAAA
This sequence comes from Cyrtodaria siliqua, assembly GCA_037043455.1. Lineage (NCBI taxonomy): Eukaryota > Metazoa > Mollusca > Bivalvia > Adapedonta > Hiatellidae > Cyrtodaria > Cyrtodaria siliqua. The sequence goes on along the minus strand of JAWPHD010005485.1, from coordinate 13,234 downwards.
CAACAAGCTAAACTGGATACTATATATAGACAGAAGTAAAGGTGATATTTTAAATAAAACGAAGACGACTTTTAATGACATGTCAAAGGTTTAAAATCGCATTTTGTTAAATAATTCCAAAATCTTTCATCTTTATACAATTTAAACGGAATTAATACTGCAGTATATTCAAAATCTACACAAGAACAGTGGTGTGTGTTATTATTATAAAAAAAAATACTACTCCAGACGAATATTTTAGAAAAAGATAACAAATGGAAGCTTTCTGTTTTTACATATCCATACACACAATCGTATTAAACTACATTTGTATGACATTATGTGGTAAAATGCATAACCTATCAACACAAAGTCGTTTTGAATCAAACTACTGAACTCGTGTCATAAAGAAAACATTAGCATTTAATATGAACTAGTTCAAAATCCTCTATACAAATATATGGATATATAAGTTAACATACCACGTCGATGAAGTAAACAACACAGGACAGAAATTATCACCACTAAAAAAACAATTACGCCGCTGCAACCAGCTACTCCGATAATTATAAAGATGGTAACGTTAGCCTCTGTAACTGTTTCACCATCACCCATCGCTGAAAGCAAATGCATAATATATATATATTATACAAAATCAACGGCGATGTCTTGAATGTCTTAAACTATGTTTGCTAACATACAGTCCCTCGGAAGACATATGTTCAAACACTTTAAACGTAAATGCTAAAATCAGCAGACCCGCTACCATTTGAGCGTTCTTTCTAAACAGAGTATTCAAATGCCAAATTGTCGGAACCAATCAGATTTATTCCGTAGTAGGTTCGTATAATATTTTTTTGAAATATCTTATTGCCTTATATACGGCTCGGTTCAGTAGACACATAGTAGACGACGCTCTAACTTAGTTGGTTTGTTTCGTTATTAAATAGTATATAACAAATGCCACGATGTGCAATATGATTGGTTCCGATAATTTGGCATGTGAGCGATCTATAAAGCATTAACATTAATTATAAAATTACATTCTGAAAACCTGCATGCAGAAACGGAATGGAACCGATGTATTAGATCGTAATACAATAATAAAAGTAGATAAAAGTAGATGCAATATATAGATATATAGTCATTATACTTACTGGCTTAATACTTGATATATATTTTTCTCAAACATAGCACTTATATCGTTAATACCCTATTTACTTCAGTATTTAACTTTTATCAAACAGTTACAAAAATATAAAATAGTTATCCGATTCTACATTCCTAAAAGTATAGCCGTTACTTTAATTACATTCATGGTCTCACCTTAATTCCATTAAGTACTGGGAAAGCTTATATTAACAGGATTTTATAACAGATATTTCCAAAATAAAACACGTTTAAAAACATGTTTTACTGAAAAATTGCTATAACCTGTTTAAAATTATCTATATGCAAAATTATATTTACAATATGCAAACTTAAGCCGAAATTACGATAACCTCGCTATTATCCTCAAGAAAATCAGACGAAACTGATCTGGACGACTGTTTAGAACTAAACGGTATACATTACGTCGTCGGAGTATTAACTTTTATACCCCTGTCAACCCCGTTTTCCCATCTTTGAGAAGGGTTGGATGGAGTATGAAAGTTAATGCTCGCACCACGTAATGTATACTGTTTAGTTCTAAACAGTCGTCCAGATCAGTTTCGTCTGATTCTTCTTGAGGATAATAGCGAGGTTGCGTACACATACAACCGATTAGGTCATATTTCCTACTAACCATTCCAAATTAGTAACCATGTCTTCAACCCTAGTTGTGTTACGTATGTGTTGTCCTTTTCATTGTACATTTAGTTTGCTATTTGTGGTGCAGTACAGACCTACGGTACCATTGCGTGGGTGTTGTGATTTCTATTGGACCATTTTCAGCATTTTTGGGGATACTCTCAACATTTAGGTTATTTTCACTATATACAAAAATGTAGGCATATTACTTACATTTATTTATAGAAACCGGTCGAAATTAACCTAAAGATGACTCGCCATCTTATTTTGAAATGTAAATTCTAAGTAGTCAATACTCACAAAATACATCCAAAGTAAATGATTTAGCATCAGTTCCATTTGTCACCATACCCACTGTAGGATTCAATACGTTTAGCACGTGACAAGTGTATGTATCCGCATCACTTTCAGTCACGTTCTCAATTGTGAGTAATCTATCGGTTGTGTGCAGATCGCCCTTAGTTCGAGCCCATGTATATGTTAACAGGCTTGGATTTCCAGGTATAACATCGCAGGCTACTTCTAACACTGACCCGTTTTCTAGTCTAAGGTTCGGTAGAGGTTGTATACGAGGTGCATCTGCAGATGTAGGGAAAAAAATATCTAAGCTGAATCTAAGATATAGGAAAACATTATTTGTCTCAATAAAACACAGACCATAGTCGACGAGGGTTTAACAACACGAAAAGTGCGATGCTCTTGTTCGTGTTTTAACTGCGAGCGGCGTACAACCTGTATTAAAGACTCTTATTATTCCATTATTCTGTCACATCAGTGTTACATTAAAGTAAAACAATCAGGTTTTCGGTCAGGTGCGCCCTTAACTACACGATATTTGAATGCCAAGCAAACCACTTGACGTCAGATGATTTGAACACCAAATAAATTGATTGAAGTTACGTGATTTAAACTACCAAATAAACTGAAGGTTTATTCGAATAGTTATAGTATAGCTCTACACACACTGGTTACAGAACATATTATGTTACCTTATTAACAGGACTTCAACACACTGTGTAAACATTCTAAATAAAGAAATATAGAGGATATTTGTTGTTTTGGAGTGAATAACGGATTTTATTTCATCGAGAAGTGTGAAAACTTTATATTTTCAAGAATGTGAAGCATGAGTGAAAATATTGAAGTTTGATGACTTCTAACTGAAAACAATCTGTTATTCATGACAAAACAACAAATGTTCTTTTAATTTGATGTCTTATAATAAAAGTTAATTTTGACGACGTCATTGGCTTAGTATGATCAAATCACTGTTTTTAATTCCCTATAAATTCTAAACTACTTAACCGATTTCAATAATCTACGACTCATTTTCTTAGTTAAGTTATTTACAATCCAATTGTAGCAACTTTCGGAAAAAAGTAGTTTTTGATGACCTGAACGGAAAAGACACAACGATGATTCGGCCTTCATTACATATTTATTTCACTAGTGTAATATGCTAAATATATCATGGCTTTATTACACTCCCACACCGCAAATTATGTGATAAAAATATACACAACATATGCAATCTTGATTCACAATGAATGCTGGATGGCAGTTGCAGCAACATCAAACTTAAGGTTAACACAGATTGCCATCCTTTAATATATTATGTAAACAATGCTGATAAAAACATACGTACACAGCACATCTAAGACAAAAGACGCATTGTTTTCGCCCACTTCGGTTGGACCAAACGTTGTAGGCATGACGTTCTGTACAGTACACGTGCAGGTACCAGCATGCTGCTTACTTAATTGTGGTATATTCAGGATCGATGTTGGAGATGTAACGTTACCTGACCAGTGATATGACAGGTTTGATGGGTTGCCTTTAGAACCAAAACAGACATATGTAAAGGATCTCTTAGCTAGAGCTTTAATAATTGGTTGTTTAACCGAATCATCAACGCTGTAGAGAAGCCGTGGTACGGATGGTCCGTCTGAAAATATATAGAAACTGTATACATTCTCTTTGGCATCTAAGATTGATTTTAATCCTGCTTCTTTAAGCAACGGATTCTATACCACATACCTCAAACAAGCAACCCTCTGGCTTAATTTTCTTGGCGCCACACACACCAACATTTGAAGCCATTTGGTTTCATTGGCAAAATCCATTTATTTATGATACATTTATATACTACTAGTAATTAAGGAGACAAATTGAATGGTATTCACAGATACTGATGTTTTTCAGTTTAAACAGATTGCAAATTCTATGAAACTATTTTGCGTTGCATTTATTGCGGTGCATTATTAAACAAATGCTACACTTATTAATTTAGCTTAATTTAAAATGTTACATAATTCCTTCAATTAACGCAGTGTATTACGTGCCAGTTTAAAAATGCCTATCTGTCTCAAATTACCTCATGGTTTCGAGATGTAGTAAATGACCAATTCAAATGTTTTCTTTATAAAGTATTTGAAGACAATTAAGAAGCATATATGTCATTTATTTTCAAGATTAATAGGACCTTGAAGCTGAAAAGCACAGGTCACATGTAAATCTCATCAGATCGATCTCAACCATATAATGATATTGGACAATTTTGCCAATGGATAACAAGTAATGCATATTAATGACTTCATGACCTGAAGCCAAACACTTGTCAAACTAACTTTAACAGGGGCAGATCAGTGGTGTTTTTAGAAGGTTACTTGGTTTATTGTTAGATTTGTTATATGCACAACTTGTGTCAAGAGTAATTAAAGTATTTGTATTGTTGTTGACAGGCCACTTATGATTTTTATTGATTTAGAAAAAGTAATTTCGCCAAAAGCTAAACGTTAGAGCCACTTTAATATTTTCATCGCATTTGTCGCCATTGACGATGCCTGGAGGAGGCACTGATTGCTACTTTTCTCTCTTGTTTGTGTTTGTTGCTTCGAAGAGATCCCTTTTCAGTATTTAGTATAAGACAAACACAATAGGGGAATATAGTTAGGTTAAGATGGAAATGCCTGAAAATGCAACCGTTAAGTACAAATACTCATAGCATATTTTCTGATTGCCTTACGTAACGTTACAGACACATATTTTATTAACCAATGACAAGAACTTAAAAAGAAAGAGTCCGTGCACCTTTTAATATATAAAAATATATAAAAAAAATGTAAGTATAGTGTGTCAATGACGACGATGCAATCATGCACTATTAATCACAAGTTGATTGCCTGATGATCTATTTCAAAACATCGTAAGTGAAAACGTGAATACACGAAGTTAATACGACTCACACATAACAATGATCGACACTGTTGTATTAGTCGACCATATCTCATTGTCTCCTGATGTCGACACTATATTGTTTGTCGATGTACATGTACGTGTTGTGTCAGTCTGGATGTTATTTATTGTTAGCATCTGTCCATGTTCTGATTGGTCACTCCATGCGTATGATGGTTCTGGGTTACCATGTGATACGCATATAATGCTGACGTCATCTCCCTTTATAACATAAATTGAACTGCTGGAGATAGATGTACCATTCAGACTGCCAAACGTCAGCACTGGTGTCGACGGTGGAACTAAAATAAATAATGATAACGACAACATACATTGACAAGTGTTACGGAAACAAACAAAAAATACATATATATGAAATATATCTCAAAAGTATTTCATTAGTGATATACCTTTTAAAAGTAACGCTAAAATTAGTTTTGTGTGATTGTGTAAAAATGAAATAAATGGTAAATTATGTTGTTCATATGTTACTATATACAACACAAGGATCATACTTGCACAGTGCATTTGACCCCTGATCTTGAAATAAATCAAAAAAACCCACAACGCAGTCCACTAAAATGATAAATAAGCACAAACGTCTCATCTCATCCCGAAGAGCTTTAGGAGGTTTTGGGAACGGACACTTCCAAATTCTTTATCATGCGACCGTGCATATGAATTACAACACATCATTTATTGACGATATGGTTGCATATTTCATGCCAATATCTTAAGCAGTTGGTGAGTTTATGGACTGGACAATGACAAGTGTACATGACCTTGACCTTGGAAATTCCAGCACAATGTATTTGTGTATACTCGCATATTGTTTCACCTCTTAAACACCATTCTCTTACTTGACATAATCAATGGTAATAACTCGTCATATATGTGCTAATTTTACTAATTGTCAACAAACTCATTCTAGATCGTGTTAACCCTAACCCGCTAAATATATATAATGGACTGTTTTTTCTTTGAATGGAGACCATTCCAATAATGTGACAAAGGGGTGTTTTGGAGGAAATGACTGATCAGCAGCAGGACATTGTAAACCCTGATCAGCCTGGGAGTTATATGATGTTGCATATCATGTTTATTATTTTTTTGATCTTGTCATTCAAGGTCATACATATTTATGTATATATATGTTGCTGGATAATATTAAAACAATTGTTTATTTTATGTTGCATTCTATGTTTGGAATAATAGGGACAGAAACTTATAGAAAATTTTATTACAGTATCAAAACAAGACGTTGTAGGATAGATTGTTGTTCACTATACATTTAAAGTAAACGAGTCATTGCGAATTTATATTGCATGCTTTTGGATCGAAACATATATAATAAGAGGAGTTATATTAAAACATATTATTTTCATATAATCTAAAAGTGACATTGGAGTATTTGGACTATTGTGAATAATTAAAACAGGAAAGACTTGCAATAAAATTGCATTAACATGATTAAAGGGACACTTTACAATTTAGATTGAAGGTCATTTGACAATTTTGAATAAGGTGATATTTAACAATAGTATTATGCCTTTATACCAACATTTGATTTTAAAGAAATATTGTGTCTAATTTATTTGTATTCTATATGTCATGTCTGTGAGTATTTTTAATTGCGCTGATTATATTTAAAAAATGGTATTGCTGGTTGTGCATTTTTCTCTCGTTACAATTTACTCGTAACACAACTCATATATGTAAAGTAGGTAAACTCATTATTCAATATCTGAACATAAAAAAACATATATACAGTTAAAATACGTACATAAAACATTCAAGTAAAATGACGCATTATTTTCGCCAGTTACGGTTGAACCGAACGTTCTAGCCAAGGTGTTCTGTACTGTGCATGTGTAGATACCGTCGTGTTGACTATTTATATTTCTTATGGTCAGAATCTCCGTTGCAGATAGTTCCATACCAGACCACTGATATGACTGGTTTGACGGTTTTCTCACGGAGCCGTTACATATCACTGTTAAGGAACTTTCAAATCTAGCTGTAACTGTTGAATTCAAAGGCTCTGAATCAACATCGCCGATAATAAACAGGTGTGGTACAGAAGGTTCATCTGAAAACATACATTGATAGTGGTTAAAGATGCCCGTCGGGGATATATTTATTTACATACTGTCCCGTTTTATTGGGATGACAACAGGGTAAGAGAGGTTTGGTGCAACCTAGAACCTGTTTTAAACCCCCAGCTGCCTTTTTTTCCCATTGACCGTTCAGGCTCTATCCCTATTGTCAACCGTTTTATGTTTGTGATGTAATATCTTGCTTTTAATTATCTTTGTAGTTGTTTGTTTCTGTGCGTGTTTGATTGTGGCTGACTGTGGTCCTTGAATGTTACATTTCCTGTTCGAGTTTTTATCTACTTTTCAATTGTCTTTTTTCGTGTTAACGCTACGAATCACTCTTGACATACATTTGTTTTTGTTTTACTGAGATTTGTGATACATATATGTTAAAACCCAAACACTTTTATTTCGGTCTGGTAAAAGATAATGAGATATTTGTGATCTCTCTGTACCTGACACACATACATATATATATGGAAATGTCTAGAAGCGTTTAATTATATAAGAGTTAAGGTCCCATATTTTAGAATAATAATACATGCTCACACATAACAATGATCGACACTGTTGTATTGGTCGACCATGTCTCACTGTCTTCTGATGTCAACACTAAATTGTTTGTGGCCGTGCATGTACGTGTCACATCAGTCTGGATGTCATTTATTGTTAGCATCTGTCCAGGTTCTGATTGACCACTCCATGCGTGTGATGGTTCTGGGTTACCATGTGATACACATAGAATGGTGACGTCATCTCCCTTTATAACATAAACCGGAGTGCTGGAGATAGATGGACCATTCAGACTGCCAAATGTCAGACTTGGTGTCGTCGGTGGAACTAAACAAATTTAAGATAATAAACAAATTATAAATATATAACATTTCCGTATGTATTATCAGCGTGCTTTAAATTATACACAAGGTATATGGACGTTTCAATATTAACTGCACAGATGAAGTTATATTGACCATATATTTTGCCATATGTCATATTTGGTGCTGTCGGTAAAATTAAAACTTTAAAAAGGTACGCTTCACATATTCCCTCCTGCTTAATTTATTTTCCGATTGCTTATCTGTTTGTATTTTGCGTAGTTAGAGACCACATTCAATTTGTTTTATCTTTAGCGGGGTTATCATAATGTGCATAAACCACAGTTAATTCTTATTATTACATTTTTATGGGTGAACGATTGGGATTTCTCAATGAAAGAATATTCATAATCGCTAAATATTAATAACCAACTCCGGACACAAAAATAACTAACTGCGACGTTGACTTAAGACATCAATAACGTGTTGGTGACGTCGACGTCATCCGCCGAAAACGCCAAATAAAGCGAATAATTCTGGTTAAAATCATACATAATCTGATTAAAAAAGTAATAAATAGATTATTCAACTGATGTGACCGATTATATGGAAATCCTTCACTCAATGGTAGGCGTGTGTTTTTTCCCACTCACTCTCTTACGCTCATTCGTGAAAAGAACCACACGTCTACCATCTCGTGAAGGATTTCTCTTCTCTATACTCGATCCCAGCAGTTATATTTGATTTGTAGTCATTGACATATTGTATTTTACATATAGTCCCTTTCTTACATTTCATCTGATTTTATGTTTTGTACCAGGACTCGCTGAAATAAATAAAACTGTATTGTGTGTATACTTACATTGGACATTCAGAACAGGTTTGTGTGTTGAGGTGAACACTTCAGTTTGCATTCAAGTTGTACGCCTTGCAGAATATAGAATATCCATTTTCAGATCTATTGGCAGCATAAACCAGTTTGCTAGTCGTTATAAGGTCATTCGGATTATAAGACGTGTTGAATGTGTTTGCTTCTATGGTCTGTTCCGATCCTGGGTTCTCGTAGATGTACCATTGTATTGTCGCTTCCGGTCTTCCCAGCCGATGTCTGACACACATACGAGGCTGTATTTTGTTCGATAACATTGGTAGGTGATTCGTGAGGTGTTGTCACATTAACAAATGTGATTGGAACTAAAATATACTTCTTTGCGGTGAATACCATTATTAAGAAACATGATTCGATGTAATTATTGTTACAACCATTGTACAAATCAGCTGTGAATACAAACTATTTAAACCGTGACGAATTCGACAATTGATGTCTCTGCACAGCTTAGTACCAAGACATAAAGATAGATAAACATTTTTCTTATTTAAAAATATCATTTGACTAGTGTTATTTTAATTTAGGGCGCAGTGCATATGACATTTGCCAAGTATGTCTCTCTTTTGAGCCTATGTTTAACAAACACAGAGCACATGATGAATTAACAGTTACCAACCTTTAAAGTACCACTTGAAGCCGGCCAATACTATTGTTGTTGTTTTATAGTAATACTGCTAAGTGTCACAAAAACTCTACCAGTACTATCAACAGTGAAATCCTGACTAACTATAAACGTGTTATCAATTAAATTTGAACACATCCATTTGTGTCCGTGTTGTAAGTTGGTCATGTTATGTATCGTCCATGTGCACGTATTTTTCGATGGACACGAAAAACTGTACTTTGGGTCCAACTCGACACCAAGGACTGTGCACGTGCTAGTAAAGTACTTCCCTGCAGAAACATATACGGCTTCCTGACGCTCTTTCCAATCACAAATGACCACGTTGCCCTCGCTTGGATTAAAGCAGCTTAGTGTAAGATTGCTGAATTCCAGAACTGTAGCAGGCTGTGTTGATGAAATTACTGGAGGTAATATTTCAGACGATACAACTGTATAAATAAATATATAACGATAACAAAAAACCTTTACCTATAACACATACACACGAATAAACTACTGAACAGGTAGATTCTATGGAAGCAAACCAAGCACATACCAAGAGAATAAAGTGAGCAGACACGGATATACTTGAGTCCTGATCATGCCGAGGTCGTGTGCGAAGCAATACCGTCTAGCATTTAAAACCGTCACCGCCAATGCGATCAAATGACCTTAAAGTTTTGTAGCACGGGGGATAATTTAAACATACACTGCCGAAACCAACATTTAGTTTGCAAATTTTATAGCACAAACATATGCATCATATGCAATATTGATATAATAGCATATATATTAGTATTATATTATATTATATATATATATATTATATTCTGACACGACACACACCCAGCAAACGCAACTCGTGGAATTTCCGCTATATATTGAATATACTGCACACATTAATTCCATAATCAATTCCAAAGAAAACTGTAGGCAAGCGGTGTCGATGAAATTACTGGAGGTAATATTCTCAGACGAAACATCTTGTATAGATATACATATCGATAACAAGAAATATGTTCCTATATCACATACCTACGAAATAAATACTAGTACAAAAAGGAGATCCTACTGGGTGCACAACAACCACGGACCAAGAGTACACTGTCGCTGACTTCGGTTTATTTAGTCCGTTCATGAAATGTAATGTCAGAAAGCAACACCTCTCACGCCTTCTATGTAGCACCGGCTTAGGCGAAATTCTACTTCAAGGCCACATATATTGACCTCGTTGATCCCAAAGGACCGGTAAACATTTACATATTTTTTGTTACGAACGGGCAGACTTTTTACAGCCGCCTAACTACACTAAATGAACGATAGTGTGAATGATAATAAATACTGATAAGAGATATCCTTTGGCAAGCAACTAAACACTAACCAAGAGTATATAAATAGCAGACTAGTGTTTTCTTAATCTGTTTCAATGAGATGTAAAGTAAGAAGCAACACCCCGTCCACCAGCCCATCAATAGCACCGAGCTTAAGCGGTATTATACTTACAAAGCCATCTATATTGGACTCGTTTAACATCCCAATACTTATCACGGCGCAAAAACACAACTGCTCATAGTAAGTCGTTATATAATTTACTGACGGTGTATGGGTTTAGTATTCATACCAAGCCGATGACTAAATCTAAAGCCAGGTAGAAGGTCATCCAAGCGGCTCCTGATGATTTTATTCATTATCTGCCGCATCTTTACCATGTATCATGTCACTATTGCTATTCTCTGAAATCAACAAATATAATTTTTCAATACGTAATCATTGTATGAGTACGGTTGACATAGTAGGGTAAGTGTGAGATTTGGTGCCTCCCCTACGAACCTGGTAAAATCCCCCAGCGCGGCCGTTTTTTGTCACTGACACGTGTCCAAGGCGGTAGCCCTATTGTCAACCATTTTGTGTTTGTGATGTCTTATTTGGCCTTTTATTCATATTTACATTGTTTCTTTGTTTCTGTGTGTGTGTTTGTGGTTGACTGTCGTCCTTGAATTGCTAGCTTTTTCTCTCAATTTTTTTGTCTTCACCACTCTTCATGTTGTGTCTTTTTATGTTTATTGAATATAATGAAAACACATTTTGACTAATTTAATGGTAGCATTTTTTTTCTCCAAAATACCGACTTACAAATAATTTAAGTCTGCGTAAAGAGCAGTTTTAAACTATTATATTATAGCCTCTTTAAAATGTAATTTATATATGTTTAATTATTTCGATACAACACGAACACTACGTAAAGCATATTTCCCATTCACTATAGCATGTTTCACTGTAATTTACATAATTAAGGGAAATTTATTCAACGCTTTATCGTTGTGAATGTAACTTTTTATGATGTGTCCTTTAGGCAGTTTAATGTTTCATTGGGTTTCTTTCAATATATCAACAATTAAACATTTACATACATCAATTACGACGTTGTATCAGTAGCCAACTGAACTTTTATTTGAGGTACTGTTCAACGTTGCTATGAAATAGTTGTATATTTAACACAGGTAATCTAATTAACAGATCAACACCGACGATTTCGTAGAAACCGGGCTAGTCATTTACCAAAATATATACAAGTATACAAAGGTCGATAGGAAATGTAGGGCATCAAGGACCAACAGTCACCAAAACCACGCATAGAAATAAACAGTAATTACACTCAAAATAAAGGCAAGAAATGACATCACAAATATATAAAGGGTTGACAACTGGACTACAGCCTTGGAAAGGCCGAAGGGGGGTTTAAACCAGATTCAGTATGCACACAACAAACTCACTCTTACCATATTGTCATCACATACAAAGGGGCAATGTGTCCATTTTAAAAATATTCATGGGGTATCCGGTGAAGATAGGGACTTCCACCCCGAGGTATAAGTGGTTTTTAGCGGAACCGAGACTCTGCCGAGGTTGCGGATGAAGACACTTATACCGAGGGTTGGAATTCTCTATCTGAACCGAATACCCATGATATAATATTTTTCTTGCATATGCGAGACATGTTGTGCGTTGACGCCGCCAGCTACTCTAACGTTTTGCATTGTTTTCTTGCATACCGGATTTTGGTGCGCGCGTGAATTTTATCTCGACCTAGAGGGTGAGATGGGAAATCATCTAGCCCCGGTAAAAACGACGGATTCCTTGTCCCGGACTGCACGGTCAAAAAGCTCTGCCCGCCAGGTGCTCTACCCCCCCGCCGTCAAACTAGCTAATTTTATATGTTAGAATGTTAATTCTAGACCCCCCGCTTGGTAAAATACCCCTCTGAAAACATGTTGTGGGAAATGCTGTCTACTCCATGCAAACCCATCACCAGATCCTGTCCCACCTCCTACCATATCCTCACCCTATCGCACCCTATCCAAATGCACTCGAAATCCTTCAAGGATGCTGCGATGTCCCCGCCTCATATAGATGGCCACTCACTGCCCCCGTCTGACTCTAATCCAGAAACAGATGATACCGTTAATGTCTGTCTTCAATCTTGTCTGTTTGTGCCCTTAACGGTTTATGTGTATTCTGGCTTCTAAGAAGTCACTGTGTAATTGCTTTGTAGCTTTCCGATGCTTGGTATGTTAATCATATATAATAGAATATATATGATTATCCTTGTGTTATATTGCCTATTAATACTGCGTAGTTTGTTAGTGGAGAGTCCGCTTTACAAAGGTATCTTTTTGGATGACATTAGGATAAGAGGTGGAGGTTAGGTCCACCTATAGAACCTGGTTTAACCTCCCCCAACCCGAAGCCTTTTTGTCTCCACCGACCGGTCTAAGGTAGTACCCCTATTGTCCAACCGGGGTTTTTGAGTCGCAGGGCGACGAGT